>JAASFQ010000814.1:0-13877 GCA_023333845.1 Globisporangium polare | reverse complement strand
GGAGGAAATCGTCACCCGCCAGTACAACCAGCGCGTGAAGGCCGAGCGCGAGAACATCCGCCTCAAGGTCGTGCTCGAGAACCAGGTCAAGATCGCCCGGAGCCTCGAGAAAGTGCTGCAGAAGACCACGTGCACCAAGGTACTTGTCAGTAATCCTTGGGATATTCTATTGTGTGTATGGCTAATGGATGGATGTCCTACGCTGTCCTTTACGTTAGTCACTAACCATGTCTCGTTGCTCACGTTCATTCTCCCCAACGCAGGACTTCGAGAAGCTCATCCGTGGAAGGCCACTTCCATACGCCGTGCGCTCTACTGCAGTGTCGCAACCTCCAGGGAATGCAGACGGCCGTCTCTTCCAAGAGCTGCTGGCAGGACTGGACCAGTCGTATGCAGAAGCCGAGGGCATTTTCCAATCCAGCGGACTTGTGCGAGCGGAGACGGCGTACATCGACGCTGTGGTTCGGTCCGATGACTCGCACGGGATTCAGCTCGAGGTGTTTGCGAGCAAAGTGCTGCCGTTCGACATGCGCACAGCCGGGTCGGTCGTGTGGCACCACTACGCGTTCGCAAAGGAGCGGCTACCGAACCGAGCGTATCATCACAACTCGCCTCAGGTATGTTTCATTTGCCACCTGTCAATGCGGCCTTAGGTTGCGCATCATGTGCATGGACTTATTGCTGGTTGAATGCTTGGATCAGACACTGAACGCGACCGAGGACACCATCATCGAAGACTTCAATCTAGAGGTCGATATCAGCAGCGCCATTGCAATCTTCCACGTGAAACTCGTGATGCGGCGCTTCAGCGAAGAGGGCCGCATCGTGATCGTCTGGCGCGCGTTCTTTGATCCGCTGTGTATCGCAGACGAACCCACACCCGGTGTGCGATTCCTTGAGAGAGGCTACATCGTGATTAAGAAGTCCGACGGTGTCAACTCGTCAGCAGTGAGCAGCAACAACAGCAACAACGTGCTCCAGACGTGCTACATCGTAACGCCCGTGGCGACGGGAGACCTGGCGGACGCAGATTCAGCGAAAGTCGGCGCGATCACGGACTTTGTGCTCAGCGCCACGGCTGCAAACATCTCGTCGAGCCACGAGATGATCGAGAACGTCCTGCTCGAGCACGCGATCAAGTCGAACTTTGGTGTCTGAGGCGAGGCACAAGACAACACGATACGCACCAGAGTGGAGAGTATGATTGGGATGGGAAGGCGGTGCTTTTCGCAACAGGAGCCTTCTCATTATCTGCAGACGAGCTTATCCAACTGCGGAGCGCGGTGCACTCAAGCGACAAAAGTAATCAGGCGATCGATGAACGAAATGAGCCAACGTGCTGCCGAACCTGCGGAACCACGTCCGTCATGCACGAGAGTCGCTCGTACCACCCGATAGACGTCCTGAACGGTAATGGTGAGCGCACTTCAGCGTCGGTTTGGTCCCATGTCTCGTGCTCTTCTTACTCCAAGGTGGCTCCAAGTCAAAAATCGGCTTCTTGACAAAAGATCTCAGCGAGAAGATCTCGTTAGACAGAATCCAGAAATCGGAGCAACAACAGCAGAAAGCTATCCAAAAGACCACCAGGTGTCGCTAGGATGCAAAGGCGTTCCCTTTTTCCTTGGCTCATGATCAAGTCGCTTTTAGCACCGCACGAATCGATCGTCCGGCGTCGCACCGCCTGACAGTCGAGATGTCTCCAAGCGAGCCAACGAAAAGGATTTGCCAGCGCAGGCGTCAGAAGGACAAGAGGATCCAAAACCAGGCGCTGGCTTTGGGGAACTGGACGCGACACAGCCGGCTCGCGGCTGTGAAGACCTGGTGTTTGGGTGTGAACTGCCGCCGTCCGGATTCCTCGCCACCTGATCTCCAGGAGCTGGAGATCAGGGCAGGGATTACGCCCAGGAGCCTTCACCAATCAGAAAGCAGCCGTGAAAGCGAGCGGACCATACACTTTTCAAGTCATTCGCGGCTCTCGCACCCCCTTTTTTCGCGTCACGACAGGAGAGCGCAGATGTTTATGCTCGCTTGAAGCGACATGAAAATTAACTCGCTGAGAATACAGTTGAGGTTTAGCTTACGCCTTATTGACCAATCAGAGCACAATTGATCCCCTCGAGCCGGTCCGTGATTGTGCCCAGCTCGCGCATGAGCCTCAGTTTTGATTTGGAGCATTGTGGTTCACTTGCAAGCTCGGCGTTCAGCAGCGCCGCACCGACCATGGACGCTATTGCCAACCACGACGACCCAGCCTTAGCGGCGGAACGCAGTGCCGAGCTGACGCTCGAGGCCGCGCTCGCGTTCATTGACGGCTGCACTATCGACAGCGACGAGGAGGCAGCAGTGGATCCAACGAGACAACGGCAGCAGTCCAGGAGCAGAACCGCCAGCCACAGGAGCAGCGCTGCTACTGTTGCGTCATCACCGCCGAGCCCGCGCTTCTTTGAGTTTGTCGATGCGGTCGCGGACGAGAGCGACTCGGAGTACGTGTCGATGGGGGACGCGCTCAAGATGCTCGACACGTGCGAGATTGATGCTGAGGCCACGGAGGGCGGAGGCAGTACTGGGGTCCAGAAACCCTCGACCAAGTCCTCAGTGGTAAGACAGCTGCAGCAGACGAAGGAGACGCAACAGAAGCTGAGCTTCACGCAGATGGTGCGCGCGGTTTCACCTTCTGGCAGCAGCGACAGCGACGGCAACAGCGATGCGAGCGGTGCCGGCAGCTCGGCCAGGAGCGCCAGCTCGGTCAAGTCGACGGCAGGAGGCGCCCGAAAGCCAAAGCAGCGAGCGACAACAGCACCAGCAGTATCCAAGACATCTAAGAAGCGCGAAGCTGGCGCCAGAACCAGTGCAAAGCTCAGAAATGCGGTCAAGGAACCGCCAGCAGAAGTGGCCGCTGGGACTGATGCAGTCACAACCGAGACGACTGTCAAGCCAAAGAAGAAGCGCGTACGGAAGCAGCGCCAGGAGCTGCTATACCTGAGGGAGAAGGTCGTGGAGATGCAGCAAGTGCTGGAGTCACTGCAGAAGGGCGACGACCGCACCAGTGAGGCCACAAGCAGTACCAGCAGCCCAACGACCGCAGTCTCGTCGCCCACTTCAAGTTTCGATCCAGAAGCAGCAACACAACAACAGCAGCAGAATCTATCCTTTTCTCCAAACAAGCGCAACAGCGCAGACACCCAGATCGACAGCGCTGCGTGGGAAGCTCTCGCTGAGCAGCAGCTGAGGGAGCGCGAGCGCGCGGAGCAGGAGAACCGGCAGCTCAAGGCGACACTCGAGGGCCAGATCAAGCTTGTGCGCAGCCTCGAGAGGCTGCTTATCGGTCCGAACGACATTGAGGTACGTCTTCCTGTTAGCTGTGCTATTGACTGCAAACGTATGTGTAGGTTCTCACACGATGATCTTTTATGGTGGTGTTCAATCGTAGCTCCCGGGCTCGACGTCGCAGGCGAAGCGCGTCAAGATGCACCTCGACGACACGCGAGAAGACGACTTGGCACTCCTGCTCGAGCTCAAGTACGAACTCGCATCCTCGTACCCTCGCTTTGAGAAGGACTTCGCGTCCAGCTACCTGCGAGATCTGACGGGCGACGGGAGCGACATCCAGGTGAAGACCACGGCCGAGCGTGGCATGCACGTCGAGTTCACTGCGAGCAAGGTCGTGCAGCACAGCTTTGGGATCACGCGGAGGGGCGTGTGGCGCTTCATGTCCCACGACGGCATGAAGAACCAGTGCTACTTCTACAAGGAGGTACGCATGCGTGCTTGCCTTGATCCTTCCCATTCTTCCCACTTGCTGACTGTTCTTTGTGTGGCGGAACTACAGCTGGAAGAGCCGACGAACAACTTCATTGCGCGCGACTTTGGCTTCAAGCTCGAGCGGAGCCACCGAGACATGGACATCCACGGCACGCAGGTGCTCAAGAAGATCGAGCAGGAGCGCCGCGATGTCTTCCTCTGGACCGCCGTCGTGCAGCCCGTCAAGTTCTCCGACGCGCCGTCGATGAAGGGCATCCGGTTCCGCGAGCGCGGCTGGCTCGTGATGCAGCCCGCGCAAGATTCCGACGGCAACCCCAGCGAGAATGCGACGATCATCAAGACTTTTGTCACGTTCACGCCGGATTTGGACGAGAACATGAGCGCGAAGAGCATGGCGGTGGGCGCGATCACGGACCTGGTCATTGACTCGGTCGAGGGCAACATTCACTTTTGTCAAGATATGGTCGACCAGCTCGTCCTCGAGGAAGAGTGGCGCCCGAACAACGGCGGGACCATCGTGGTCTAGCGAATCGGCCCCAGGTCTCTCCATCCAAACAACTGGAAGGAAAACAAACGACAACAACAGCTAAACAAGCGGGAGGCGCTCAGTACACTGAGCTTTGTGCGAGAATGATGCTGGGTTGCGACAAAGGAGGAGCGACACAGCGTCCGTGCATGTCAAAGGCGAAGAAGCTGCTGAAGGGCATGACCACCTGAGGCACAATAATAGCTGGTACTGTAGTGATTGATTAGATCCGGACACACACACTTTGTGATGACGCCGGAAAGACATTTTCAGCCAATCAACGTGCAGTGGATCAGTGCCACCTTCTTCACAGAAAGGCTGCGGCAAGTCGGACGTCGAAAGCCAAACAAACGAACACGACGAGCTCAAGAAAGGAAGGAAAAGCGACAACGAAAGGATGGAGTTCGTGGGCGAAGACCTCGCGGCGCTGGACGCGGCGCTCGCGTTCCTGGACGAGTGGGACTTGGACGCCATGGAGGACGGACTCGGCGCGCTCCAGGTGGCCACGCACGAGCTGTCGCCTTCGTCAAGCGACGAGAGTCAAACTCCAGTCGACAGACATCACGAGGCACTGCGGCGGATGCTTGAGCCGAAGCCATTCGCTGCCGGTGGTGCCAACATGACCATCCCGATGACCACAGAGACCACTGTCGGTGGTAATAAAAGCGCAACTGCTTCTACCGGTGCTGCTGCTGTTGCTGGTGTGAAGAACGAGTCGCTGTCGTTAGCTGCGCTGGATGACGCGTTAACCAGCACGGAGACGTGTCCAGTCGAGGTGGACGACAAGCCGCGCTTCAAGAAGAAGCGACGAGACAACGTAGCTGCTGCTGCTACGCCCGCTACTTCTGCAGCTCTCACTGTACCGCAAGACCCACGTGCGCTCGCGCTGCAGTCGGTGAATTTGCGCGTGAAGCGACGACGCCAGAAGGAGGAACTTCTTGAGCTGCGGCAAAAAGTGCAGCAGCTCGAGACGCGATTGACTCAGATCAAGGCCAACAGCCCCACAGACGTGTCGTCGCCGTGTGTCGAGGGTGGAGCTGCTGATACAACAGGCGCGCTTACAAATGCAAGCGGTGGTGGCGTACAAGGCGCCACGCCCGAGAAGCCTCGTGCGATCCAGCATCGATCACCGCTGGGACTCGTCTGGGAGCGTCTCGCCGCGCGTCAATTAAAAGAACGCGAGCGGGTGGAGGAAGAGAACCAGCGGCTGAAGGAAATGCTCGACGAGCACGTGAAACTCGCGCGCAGCCTCGACCGAATCCTGCGGAAGCGCGCGACCTCACAGGTACGGATAGGCAGCTTGAGGACACTGCCATCCAGGTGAATCATTGTACTAATTTACTTGCACTCATGCTCCCTATAGAGACTAAGCCCGGACGGAATGGTGATCAGTGGCCGCGAGGACCTCAAGGAGCCCCGAAGCCACGAAGACATCTCGCGCGTGAACAACCTCGTAATCGACCTCGAGGGCCTCTACGGCGACATCGACCGCATCTCGAGTCGCTTTGGGCTCACGGAGCAGCTGCAGACGCCCTTTCGAGACACAAAACTGCGCACGGAGCCCGGCGACGGCGTGTTCCTCGAGTCCATGGACAGCCGCGTGCTGCCGTTCGACATGCGCTCCACGGGCGCGACAGTGTGGCAGTTCCTCGCCGAGGAGTCCGGCGGCCAGGCGCGAATTTACTACCAGAATGTGCGTTTTCTTGACGAATCTGTTGTCCTCCCACTGACGCATCCTTGAACCTACATTTGCTAACTATCTCTCTGATGTGGGCAATGCTGTCAACTCTGTCTGTCCACCTTTGCAGTGCACCAACATGACGGAGGACATCCGCACGTGCACGTATGGCATCGAGGTGAAGCACAAGGAGACGAAGGCCGCGTTCTGGGGCACGTCGGCCATGCGCAAGTACGTTGAGAACGGGCGCATCGTGATCTCGTGGTCTGGACAATTCGAGCCCGTGAAGACCGCCGAGGACACGGACTGCAGCTTTGTCTTTTACCACAAAGGCTGGGTCGACATCACGCCGTCGATCCTGGACCCGGCCGCGGCCGTCGTGATGCAGTCGTACTACCGGATCGCACCTGAACTGGCAACGCAGAGCGATAATGAAAACGACAAGAACAGCCAGAACGGTGACCCGAACGAGAAGATCTCGGCGCTCATGGACTTTGTGATCGCCACGACGGACGCGCGGCTGGACGCGAGCCACCAGTTCATCGAGAACCTGCTCATGCAGCGCGCGTGCTCTCACGAGACCGCGACGTCGTAGGAGAATTGTTGTGAGTGTAAGCCTGCCATTGACAATGGGATGCAGCTATACCCATGGCACTGTTCAGGTCAGAGCTTATTGTGCAGTGGTGGTAGCGGCTCTCTTTTGCCACACATTCAGACGAACGTCTCCGCGCTCGTTGGGGTGAGTTCAACATCCTCGACCGCGCTCCTCCTGTCTCAGGGCCGTGATCAGAGCGCGCGGCAGCTTCTCGTCATCACCAAGAATGGATTTTTCTCTTCCGAGTCTGACCTGCGGCAGAAAAAACACCTGCCACCAAAACGCTTGCTCCAAGAAACAGCAGTGAGTCGACTGGAGCGGTTGAAGCTCGTGGCTTGTTTACGATGGCCGCCTAGTGTTCATTCCGATCGATTAAGTCTCTGGGAATTAACAGTGCGTCTCCAAGAGAAGCGACACGCGCTGACGAGCAAATCGCTTTTGAAAAACACAGCAAGCTGCTGGCGCGTTGTGCGACGAGAGGAGAGCAGGTTTCAAGAGAAGACTGCTCTCTCTCTCGAGGGCGTCCTCTCGGGACTCGCCACGGCGGCTCCCGTCCTCTGGAGTCAGTCAGTCCACCTCGTGGGAGGAGAACACAGGCCGCCATCGCTCTTTTACGAAGCTTCGCTCATGGCTCGCAGGCTTCAACAGAAGGCCTTGCGAGTCGGTTGCCGTCTGCTGAAGAGCGCGCGAGGGAAACGGGTCGATTATGCGGTCGGCGTCGGCGTAATCACGCTTTCTGAGCTCAGCAGTGGCTATAATTCGAATGCCTTGCAGCTGTATCGTTGGACGAAACTGTCTCAAGCCCTTTTCCACCAATCACCATGCGAACTTGCGCACCATAATCACGATTCGACCCGAACTTGCCTTCTCCGCTCTCTCCAGCGCTCGCTCACATAAAGTCCACTCACTCGCTCACAGTTTAGTTCACAATCAGGACGGTGGGGTAACGAGCGGACGGACGGAAGGGTGCCTTGCGTCCCGCGCCTCCGTGCACAAGAGCGATAGAAAGCGACAGACCTACGCGGGCCATGAGCTTCCACGTGGCGGACGCGGCGGCCACAACGACAGGCGCTACGGCCGTGGCGCCCGAGTTGTCGCTCGAAGAAGCGCTCGCGTTCTTCGACGGCTACGACGAGCCGGCGCCGCAACAACAGCAGACCAGCCAGAGCGGCGCTGCCAATGGTGCGTTCACGCACAGCCAGCAGCAGCAGTACCAGTTCCAGCAGCAGCTCCAGCTCCAGCAGCTCCAGCAGCAGCGGCAGCTCCAGTACCAGCAGTTTCAGCAGCTCCAGCAGCTTCAATTTCACCAGCAGCAGCTGCAGAACGCGGCCATGGCGACCTCGACGTCCACCGACGTGCTCATGATGATGGACGACGTGGGCGCACGAGGTGGTGACGACTTTATCGCGGGCGACGCGTTCCTGGACAGCAGGATGAGCGTCGACATGACTGGCGGCGTAAATGTGAGCGCGGATTTCAGTATGATGGCGAGTATGATGCAGCCGCTGCACCTCGACGACGCGCTCATGCTCTCGTCTTCTGGTGGCAACGAAGGAGCGGCGGAGAGTGAGATGACGTCCATGCAGACGTTGTTGGCGTCGCCACTCGCGCCATCAGAGATCACGAAAACAACCACCAAATCGACCGGTGCGAAGTCTAAAGGCCAAGCTGGCAGTGCGGACAACAGTCCCAAGCTGCGACAACGCGCAAAGACCAAGGCGACGGCCACTTCATCGTCGTCGTCATCGCCACAGTCACTAGCAAAAACCACAAAGAAGGCCGCCGCCACGACGACCACAGCAGCTCTGGTGCCACGAGCAGCTCCTTCCAAGGTTTCTACTACCACCAGCAACGCCTCGAGCAACAACAGTTCGAGTACGAAGCGCGTGCGCCGTCAGAAGGAAGAGCTTCTGTACTTGCGCACGAAAGTGGTGGAGCTCGAAGAGCGACTGCAGCAGCTCAAGCGTGTGAACGGCGAGACGAACAGCGCGCGCGGCTCACCGTCCCCATCCAGCAGCGAAGACACAGACGGCGTTGCTGCCCGAGCGGTCAAGACGTCGCCGGCCTCATCACCAGTCACGGTGACCTCAACGCCCAACAGCAATATCAACGCGCACTTGTCGCCGCCAAATAAACGGAAGAAGCCACGAGAAGAGGACTCGGAGACCGAGGACGACGGCTCGCCGTGCGCGATCTCGCCGGCGCTGCTCGCGTCCGTGTGGGAGAACGTGGCCGAGCGCCAGTACAAGGAGCGCTTAAGAGCCGAGCAGCAGAACAAGAAGCTCAAGACGATGCTCGAGGGCCAGATCAAGCTCGCCACGAGCCTCGAGAAGATCCTCAAGAAGCGCCCCAACATGGAGGTACCGCACTGCATTGTGTTGGCCACCACCACGATCTGTAAGCTGTGCACTAACCCTGTGAATACTCTATAGGTGCTGTACCCCGACACAGAGAACGGCATTACCAGCGCCACGGGCACTGACAGCAAGCCGCCCAAGTCGCAGCGCGTGATCACGTACGCGGAATCCGACGAGGACATTTTTAAAAAGCAGCTGGAGGGCGTCGAGAAGGCGTACCCGCGCGCGGACGAAGTGATGGCGGCGACCGACTTCTTCACGTCCGAGGAGCGGCGCCACGACTTCCGCGTGAAGGAGTTCCGCGACGAAGTAGACGGCGTGCTCATGGAGTTCATGGCGACCGACACCGTGCCCTTCGACCTGACGATCACGGGCAACGCGCTCTGGCGGTTCATATCGGACGTCGGCGTCAAGAAGCACTGCTACTACGAAGAGGTGAGCCTGAGCTTGTTTGCAATATGACTTGGTAGCCTTTGTGTGAAGGACAGCTCACCCACAATGGCTATGGCAATGTCTACCAGGTGCTGCACTCGTCCGAGGACACGTCGTCCAAGAAGTTCGGCGTGCGGCTGAGCGAAGGTGGTCAGAACGTGGACCTGCGTGGACGGCATACGCTGCGCAGGTACGTTGAGAAGGACCGCGTCGTGATCGTGTGGAAGTCGCTCATGGAGCCGATCCAGCTCGCCGGCACTAAGGTCCGCGGCCTGCGCTTCAACGATGTCGGCTGGATGGTCGCGCAGAGATCCTCCGAGACCAGCACTTCAAACGGAACCGGCGGCGCAAAGACGCTCATGAAGTTCTACGGCCAGCTCTGTCCATGTCTCCCAGAGGAGAGCGACGAGGAAGAGTACCAGGACGAGCACATCGGCGCGCTCACGGACTTTGTGATCAACTGCCACGAGAGCAACGCCGCGCTCTGCATCCAGCTCATCAATGACCTGCTCGTGGAAGAGGAGTGGAAGACGACGCTCCCCGTGGCTCTATAGCAGACAATGAATTTCGAGAAGGAGGCTCGGGTTTTATTTTAAGCAAGGAAGGTGAGCGAGAAGGACGGTAATGGTAATGGGAGCTCGCTTTTGGATGTGTAGGGCAATCGCTCGGATTACCCGGCGACAATTTCGTCGCGTGTGATTGGGGTTTTCAGGTGGCTGGCTGGCTGTAATTGGTCCTCGTCATCGGAGAACAGCAAGTTGCGTCACGCTTCTCCTGCTCTGCTGCCAGTTTATGCCAACGGCATGGAGCACACGCGTGCAGGTAATAAGTCTGTTGTGAGTCTGCTGAGTATGCCCGAGAGCTAACGTATGGATGGTCCTCAGTCTTCAGTCAGCAGAGAGACCAGCTGGCTTGGACAGATTGATTCACTGATTGTGATCGTGCTGCGGGTGAGGTTGTAATCCAGCCGCTATGAGTTCATCATGTGTCTTGTGTGCGTGTCTTGCGTGTTGAAGTGGAGTTTGCTGGCTATAACCGGGAGAACCGCGCTGAGGCACCGCGCGTTGACGGTGTCTTCACGCTCGGATTGGCTCATCCACGCAACCCACTGAAGGACAGACGACAGTCCATCCATCCATCCATCCAGTCGGTCGGTGATCACGTTCCTGTGCAGTTGGAGATCCAGTGAAAACGCCCACTCCGTCCGTCCGGCTGTCCACCAGCTCGACTCTTTATCTTCAGCAGCTCATTCGCAAAAAATGACTCGAGTCAACATCACCAGCAACAGCAACAAGGAGGACTCGGACGCGCTGGAGCTCGCGCTCGCGTTCGTGGACGAGTTTGATCTTCTGGCGGACGACCGGGACGATGAAGGCAGGCGCGACGCCACGGCGGCAGTCGCGGCGACGGACGCTCGAGGCCGGAAGACGACGAGGACGCGCACTTTGCCCAGTTCTCAGACCCGCAAGCCCGAGCCAGCGACTCATGCTATGAGAGCTGCTACATCGGCTCCGAGAGCTATAGCAGCCAGTGAGCACTCAGGAGGGACGGCCCCGAAGGCGCTCAACCGCAAGGACGAGCTGACGTACTTAAGAGCCAAGGTGCGCGAGCTTCACGTGCGTCTCGAGCTGCTCCAGAACTCCAGCAGCAGCCGAAGTGAAGGCGCTGTCCACGACAACGAAGAAGAGGAGAAGGCGAGCCACACCGGTCCCGTATCGCCTGAGTTGTTGGCGCAGCACCGCACGATGTGGGAGAACCTGGCGACCCGCCAGTCCAAGGAGCGCGAGAAGGCCGAGCGCGAGAACGCGCAGCTCAAGACGCTGCTCGAGAGTCAGCTGAAGGTCGCTACTGGCCTCGAGCGCATGCTCCGGAAGCGAGGCAACGTCGAGGTTCGTACTTTGTGATGCAAGCCGTCATGAGGTCTGCTATGAAGCCTAACTCGCCATTTCACTGTGATATCCTATAGCTCTTCCGTCCATCCGACGCGTTCAAGAAGATCAAGCTCTGTCGGGATGATTCGGTCGTGGACGACTCAGCTCTCCTTGAAGAATCGTCCAAGGAGCTGGACAAGATCTACGCCAACGTGGACGACATGCTCACGAGCGCGGGCATCAATGAGATGCCCAGTGTGAGTCGAGACACGCAGATGAAGAACGACGACCCGGACATGGGCTGCCACGTGCAGTTCATCGACAACAACCTGCTCGACTTTGACGTCGCGACCGTGGCCGACGCCGTCTGGACCTTTGTCTCCCAAGAAGGCATGAAGAGCGTCTGCTACTACCACGAGGTACGTTGAACGTGCGTAATCAAGTTGGTTGTATCGTGTGGAGACCTGCTAACATTGTTAGAATCCGCTGATGTAGGATTTCGAGGTCACGGGCAACACTGTCGGCCGGTTCTTCGGCATGAAGATCAAGGAACAGCATACGAAGGGCGACCTGCGCGGTATTAACATCACACGCAAGTATGTTGGTGAAGATCGCACGGTCATCACCTGGATCACGGTCGTCGAGCCTGTCGCGTTCTCCGGCGCGCCGATCGCCGGCATTCGGTTCCGAGAGAGTGGCGCGCTCGTCCTTGCACCAGGTCCCTCCTCCTCCTCCTCATCGTCAGCAGGAGACAACCAGCAAATGAAGAGCACGACTCAGATGCGAATGTGCTGCAGGCTCTCGCCCGACATGGAGACCAGTGAGACCTCCAGTGATTCGAGAAATGCAGCTGCGAGTGAAGAGCAGGCGAGTGATGGTGGAATCGTGGGCGGCGTGACGGACTTCCTCATCAACTCGATCGAGGGCAACATCGCGTTCAGCAGCATGATGATCGACAAGCTGCTGCGGCCCGCGTCTGATGCTTCAGCTGAAGAGCCCCGAGAGTGAACGATGCCACTCTATCAAGCTGGAGATTTCGTGTGCTGCTTGCTGTCCGTGGACGCCTTTAACGTGAAGAAGAGACTCGTTTGAGCGCATTAGATGAGTCGAATGCGAGATGCTGTGGGCTGACTGTTCATGAAGCGAAGGCAAACTTGTTGCTGTCAAAGGAGTGCTACGTCTCAGTCTGCAATGACCCAAGTTCTCTGTCGAGCTAGTTGGAAGTTGGGAGCTCGAACGGTAGAGATGGTACAGCGATGCAGCGGACTTTGTGGATTCGTGTCGGTCAAAGCGGGTGACTGGTTGGACTGGATGGGCTCCGTCAGTTCGTGAGTCAGTCCGCACTCGCCATTGAAGCACACGTCCAGTCCACGGGCGAGGCTCGCCTGTGTGTCGTCGACCCACCCAGTTTATGGCCAGCAACCGATCCGGAGACCAGGTTGAGGTGATTACTGCCAGCTGTCATTCGTGAGCACGTTGCGGATGGCCTTCAGCAACGGAGCAGCTGGTATCCGATAGGCTAATGGTGAGTTCGCCCTTGGGTAATCCAGAGCATTACCTCTCTCCCCCTGTCCTAGGCGCGCCATTATCCACCGACGCAGCTCGGGACTCTATGGCGAGGACCAGTTTCAGCATCCAGTGATCAATCACTACGCCACCATTGACGGAGCCTTCACAGCCTAATTCCACCACACACTGCGGATGAAACGATGACTCGCGTCGCCGACAACAGCCGCAGCTGAGACGACTCGGACGCGCTCGTGTTCGTGGATGAGCTGGATGATACTGACCGCGTCGCCGTCCGTCTCGAGCATGCTCTTGAAGTACGTCTCCAAGTGAAAGGCGGGGAGCGCCTCGGGCTTGGCGCACCCCGGAGCAGGTGCGGTCGACGACGGAGACTCTCGCGCTGTTAGGAAGACTGAGCTTGATCTTTACACCAAAAGCAACAGCCTCTCGCACGAACCAAGCTCGTGCTCATGTGCTCATGCTCAGAACTTCCAGACCTGAGCTGATGCTGCTTACTGTGCTGGCCATTAATCAGTGCACACATATGATACCACTAGCACGGGCAGCTACTTGTGTGCTTTTGCAGTCCGTGCATCTCGCTGTTTGCTCGTCGTTTCACTTTCCGAAAATTATCCGATAACTGACGACCGTGATTGCGAAACACCAAAAAGACAAGCGACGACAATCAATCCAATAACGCAGGCGTTCTCCACGGAGCTCCCGGACCTCTTCGACGACCACGAGGCACTCTCGTTCCTCGCCGCGTCACTCGACACCACCTGAGGCTTTACCACCAGCAGCAACAGCACTACCACCAGTCCCCATGCGCTCGCGCACGAGGCCTTAGCAGACACAACACACGCCCAAGTCGCCGGCGATGGCGCGACGGAGCAGGCCACGCTCGCGCTCTCGCTCGGCTGCGCACACAACCTCGTCCAACAGCAGCCTCAGGAGCAAGAGCAGCAGCAACCAGTGCTGATTGCGCCCGAGCTGGAGGCGTTCATCAACGAGTTTGATCTGGACTTTGAGCAGACTGGCGTGCCAGATCTCGCTTCTGCTTCAGATACTGCGATTGCTGCAATGGGCTCTTCAGATGATGTGCAAGACATGGGATTGAGCCACGACCTAGAGCCAACAGCAAGTGGCTCGT
>JAASFQ010000813.1:0-13889 GCA_023333845.1 Globisporangium polare | reverse complement strand
GTATTGGACCCCGCGCGCTGACTCGGGATGCCGAGACGGTTTGAAAGTCCGCTTTCCCTTCTTTTGGGGAGGGCTGGACGCCTCTCCGTGATGAACGTCCGCTGTCGCTCATTCCGAGGCAGCAAGAGCGCGTGTCGGGCGATATGAGAAGTTGCGGCTATCCTTTTATTCTCGTTCTATTCCTGCAGTTTCTTGACCAGGATAAGCTTTTCGCCATCTTCACGTTGATGCAGCATTTAACACTCAACTCAAGTGCACTTCCCTTTCGATTTGCCTCGTTTCAACTGGGTCGCTCGCTCTGCCCTCTCAAGATCTCAGGGGGTTGTCGAAAACTCGAGCGATTCCCTCGCTTTCGTCAGCACCGTCGATGGGACCGGACAAGCCGATGTGCTCGTAGTCTTTCTCGAAAAGGAGCTTCACGCGAACGAGGTCTTCTTCCGCCAGGTTACTACTCTCTTGCGCACAGCGCTGCTCTCCCTCCGTCCAGGTACCACGCAGAGCGTTCTCAAGAAGCCACTGGACAACGTGGAGATGACCATTTGTCGACGCGCTCATGGATGCGCCGCTCCAGTTGTGACGCGACTCGGCGAAGTGCATGTTGAGCCACTGGAAAGCCGCCAACTGGCCGCTTTCAGCCGTGACACGTGGGTGCATATACCAGTGTGCTCGCGTCGAAATCCAAACGCTTCGTGTCCTTATTTTTCTCTCCTGTGCGTCCTTACCTAACGCGATTTCCGCGGTGTCCGAACTCCTGCGATGGATGTCGAAAAATAGCAAAGCTGCTTCGAACGCACGCTCGTCCACCAGCGCTCAGTCCAAGCGAGTCTCCGCATCGCCAGCCGAGCTCTCTATTTCAGCAGAGTGAATACGTTGCGCTTGACGCGACAGTCACACATGCAGAGAGACGACGTCAAAGCATTGAGCAGAAGGACAAGCGATGGACTTTTCATTCTTCATTAGAATCTCAGGGGTGGAGGAGAACACGAGGCAACTCCATGGACAGCTCAGCTGATAGCAAAGCTCTCACAAAGCACAGCCTCCCCCCATCGTTCCACCAGCATCAGACTCTCGGAGAAAGACAAATCTTCGCTACGCCTGCACTCCCCCGGGGGGCTGCAGGCAAGAACAAGAAAAAAAGAGCTCTCTGTCAGACAAGCAGCCAGTCGCTCGTCATTCACCACGCGCTCTGGTCGTCTTGTCCTGGAAGCTTTAAGCCAAGGGCTCTGCGCTCGCTTAGCCCATGTGGATCTCCACGGGCTTGCCGATGGCACCCATGTTCTTGAGGTGCTTGAAGTGCGCGAGTAGAGCGTCGGTGAACGTCGGCAGCACCGTGTACTTGACGTTGTACTTCTTGCACACGTCGATGATGATCGGCGCGATGGCCGGGTAGTGGTACTGCGAGATGCCCGGGAACAAGTGGTGCGTCACCTGGTAGTTGAGCGCGCCGCACAGGAAGGCTGCGAGCGGCGAGCCGTGCGCGTAGTCGACCGAGGACTTGACCTGCGAGATGGCCCACTCCTCGCCGACCTCCGAGGAAGGCGCGTCGCCGCACGGGTAGTCGCACTCGGTCGAGACGTGGCTCACCTGGAAGTTGAACGCGAGGTACCAGCCCGTGGTGAACTCGGCGAGCACGAAGACGCCCCAGAAGGTCGCCGGCGCCACGTTGAGCCACGCGAGCGGGATGTAGATGCGGTAGAACGCCCAGAAGGCCTTGGAGAAGATCATCTGCACCCAGTCCGAGATCGGGTGCGGGTTCACGCGCACGGGACCGTTCGAGAGCGCCACGAACGTCTCGACGACATCCTGGATGCGGAACTTGAGGCCCAGCACGCCGTAGAGCGGAGGCAGGTACAGGTGCTGGAACTTGTAGATCGGCAGCATCACCTGGCGGTGCACGATGCGGCGCACGTCGCTCTCAAAGTTCTCCGGGAGGTCCGGGTCCGCGCCGGCCACGTTCGTGTAGATGTGGTGGCCCACGACGTGCTGGTTGAGCCACGAGACCATGTTCGCGCCAGCGAACCAGTCCATGACACCGCGGCCGATGATCTGCCACATCGCAGGGCTGCTCGAGCACGCCGCGTGCGACGAGTCGTGCATCACGTGAAGCAGCGGCAGCGCCTGGAAGACACCGAAGATCACGCCCCAGGCGTACTGCGCGTACACGTTGCCCGGGATGAGCTCGTTCATGCCCATGTACGCGAGCGCCGCGACGGCGAACACGAACACCATGCGCCACAGGCCCGCGAACGCGGCCTTCGGGTTGAGGTTGTTCGTCTTGAAGTACTCGTGCACGCGCTCCGAGCACTCCTTGTAGAAGCCCGTG
Source organism: Globisporangium polare (assembly GCA_023333845.1). Taxonomy (NCBI): domain Eukaryota; phylum Oomycota; class Peronosporomycetes; order Pythiales; family Pythiaceae; genus Globisporangium; species Globisporangium polare. Next base: position 11,566 of record JAASFQ010000813.1, on the reverse strand, counting down.
TCGGGCTTGAACACCGGGAACTCGTAGCCGCCCACGAGCTTGCCGATCTTGTACTTGGCCAGGATCTTGTCGGCGCGGTTCGAGAACGGGTGGTACGAGTAGAACGTGTCCGTGCACTCGCGACCGGAGTGCAGCAGGACGAGCTCGCGGCCGCCCGGGTGCTTGTCCGCCCACTCGGTCACGTCGTAGATCTCGCCGCGGATGATCACCCACGCGCTCTTGGCCGTGTTGTGCTTGGCGACCTCCTGCCACGTGAACTCGTCGCTCGCCTTGGCAGGGACGCCATCGGCCGCCACGGCCTTGGCGGTCGCGGTCTTGCGCTCGCGCAGCTCAGCGCCTACACACAACCAGCACACGCACACAGTCAGCTTCTATCGTTTACGCAACACGGTGGCCACGAACACGGCGGGCGGTTACAAGTCCATGTGAGCCACCCATCTGGTGCGCGGGAAGAGCGACGGGGACTCACCGCCTTCGACTCCCACGATCGGAGCCATTGCTTTGGTGGTGCGAGTGTTCGGGTGTTGTTTCGGAGGAGATTCCGCTGGTTCTGCTCTGTTCTCCTGTTCCCGCGGCGCGAAATCGAAGTGTGAGCGAGCGACAGTCGGCGATGACATCGCGCCGGCCGGTCAATCGAGTCGACTCACGGGCCGGCCGTTTTTACGTTCCGAAGACCTATGGAAAAGGATACGACCTCACTTCTGATGGATACGCACTGTTTGCCACAGGCGCATCCATTTGCGGAGGCAACGAGAGCTGGTTTTTGGATTTCCTGTATTATGTATGCAGTGAGAATAGATTCATAAGGGTGCAAATACGCCGTTTCCTAGGTTGGAAGCGTCCATCTCCATTGCTTAAATGATCACTCCGTACCTAATCCACGAATCCTATCGTTAGATTCTACTTTCCATATTGCCATTTGTTCTTGCCCAATCGATCCTTTCATACATAATAAATGAAGCTCCCAATCAAACGAATCAAAGGAATCCACGCTGCCGTACCTTGACCACCCGCTGATTTCCGATTTATTTGCAGCCACACAAAATGGCTTCAAAGACATGCCAACACACACACACATCTTCAGCTCTTCAACCAGACCATCCATCAACACACTCAGAGCTTGATGCGGATCTGCTTGTGCTCGAGCACCGTCGCCAGCACCGACACCGCGAGCATGTACGCGCCGAGCACCAGCGACGCCACGAGCGGACTCGCTTCGATCGTGCGCGTGCTCAGGTTCACGGCGCCAGTCATGAGGTTCGCCTGCGCAACATGGGTACATTCTCATTTGTGAGTCAGCATGAGAAGATAGGTGCTTGTCCTGCATTGCACAAATCCAACGCGATCCCAACACGAACGTGCTGCTGGTGCCGCTTGCTTCAGTACGTACCACGAAGAAGATGAAGAGCTGGTTGTGGCTCACGCCTTTGAAGAGCAGCGGCGTGCGTGGGAGCATGCTGTTGACATCACGCAAATGGGACACGGCGAGTGATGGCAAGTCAGACATTGCATCACGGTTGACATACACGCCATTCACAACGCACCAGACGACTTGGATCACGCAGTACATCGCCAGGAGGAAGGAGGACTCGGCCATGACCCACAGCACGTACGACAGGTTCACCTTCGGTTCAGCACAACACACACGACGAGGTCAGTCAGTCACGCACACTCAAATCGTGCACCTTGAACAATGGTGGCGCTAACGCACCATGCGTCGAGACGGGCGTGCAACGAGGCGCGTCGAAAGAAACGTCGCGACCACCAGCACCACCGTGATGACCGAGAACGAGAGCGCGAGCCAGCGGATGTTGCGCATCGCCTTGCCCCCGTTGCTCTCCATGTAGCTGAAGATGACCTGCCCAGTGAACACGGCCAGCATGTACAGCGACGTGTAGCCTGAGCAAATAGTCGCACACAACGAATGGGTGCCGTTAGAATGCAGTTCTACTCTCAAGTCAAATGAATGGTACTGGAATGTACCTGCGAGGCTCAGAATGCCCTCGCGATTCTGGCTGAAGAGGTTGTCCCGTGGCGCATTGACGATGAAGTCTTCGCCGTCATACTGAGTCAAGTACACTTGGTATGCTGTCAGTTGAGACACATCACAGCAACACGACGACACCACCACCGAGTAAGCTCCAGTATGTCCGCACAACGAAGAACCACAAGACGCGGAGCAAAAGGGAATGTACCGGCGACGATGAAGACTGCGGTCACGGGACTCGTTGCTGCCTTGCCGAAGAGCTGTAGGAACGAGTAGACCAAGTAGACCCCCGCCAGCGTGAAGTAGAAGTTCCAGTGCACGCCGTACTCTGTCACGTGCTCCTGAGTATCATCACCACACACCACGAGAACATCAATGAGGTTTGGTTCGTCAAGACTGCATCCGATGGCATTAACAGGCTGCAGACATACCTGGTAGTTGACTCCTTTCACAGTCAAGAAGCGCGCGACGCCGAGGATGACGACGAGCACAATCGGACGGAGGAACGCGTAGATTCTCTGCGAGAGACTGCGCGACGCATGCTGGCGGCTTGAGGTTCTGCGTTCAAATTGCATGGTATAACTTTCACATGAGCAGCGTATTGTATTGTATGAACTGGCCTGTTACGGCTTCGTACCTCTTCGCATCAGGGGACGGACGCGTCTCGCGCGCATAGGACGAGACGATCGCCGACGACACAATGAACGCGCCAACGCCAATGTCCATCTGCCAACAAAGACGCAGAGCACACACACAGACAGTTAGCCATAGTTCCTCTTGCATAAAAGCACGAAGCAAGCAGTTAGTTGGGAGGCACGTACGACGCTGAAGCCAAAGCTCTCGGTCTTTGCGAAGCGTCGAGGGAAGACGGTGAAGTCCACTGCGAGGATCGCGAAGCACCTGCACCAGCACACATACACCCTGTTAGTCGCTAGATTATTAGCCCTCACACACACATGCACACAGTGACAATACAAGACAACAGCGCGTACGTGGAGTGCATGATCTGCGCGCGGAAGCACGTGAGGAAGGGCAGCTCCTTCTCGAGCAGCTGGTTCATCTTCTCCTTCCGACAGTACTTGTTCACGTACTCGCGCGCGTGCTTCCACGACAGCAGGTTGAGCGTGAGCGCGGAGAAGTAGACGCTCGCGAGCAGCGGCAGCGCCAGCTCGGCGTGCGTGAACGCGACCATCGTCGGCACGGACGTGAGCAGGAACTCGACTGTGATCGTCACTGCGAGGCTCTGACAACAGGGAACAAGCAACACACGGAGCAGGACAGATGAGCATTCTGCTGTAGTATCACATGCGCCACCGCTGCTGAATAGGGCTCTTTTCGTACAAAGTATCCAGAGCCGACAGCGCGCAGGCCGGCGACCTCGAGCAGCAGCAGCACTTCCGAGTAGAGCCATTGCGTCCCCTGCGCACAAGCGACGAGAGACAAAATGGGGGTGAGATCTTTCAGTCCAGTGCCGATTGGCTACTAGCTATTAGCCGCTGCGCCAATGCGACGAGACACGTGGTGAGCTCACGGGCATGAGCGCGAAGACGGCGAAGACCTCGCGGGCCGTCGTGCCCTGCAGACCGGACACGAACGCCTCCTTGGCGCGCTTGTACTCGTCGTCGGCGCTCATCCACGTCACTCTTGAAAAATGCGTTTTGCAGTCCTTTTGTTCGAAGAGCGCAGAAAGTGTTTTTTCGTGAGCCTTTTGTCGCCGGACAGCAAAACACTCAAACATTCGCAAAAGCACGAGTTGTGATTATTATAAACAGTGCGTAAATTGTTATTCGATGGGAAGCCCAAAAACCAGATCAAAGTGGGTATGGATAAATAAACCTCGAAAACCACGAAAGGTCGGTTTGTATCGCTGATGGAAGGACCTTTCGTGGTTTTCGAGGTTTCTTCCGATACAACTTCGATTTGAAAGGAGGACGTACCCATGGAACCGGAGTATCCAGGAAATGCATCGCCGAATGCACGGTTATGTTCACAAGACAGCTCCTCGTCCAGCATCCGTGTGCGTACCATTTTATCGGAATGGTCAACTTTTGGTTAAAATATCAAAACCAGATCATTCCTTCGAAGCCACACAATCGATTTTCTCACGATTCGTCAAAAAGGCTGGAAAAAAGGTGGTTTGTTGGGGAAGCAAGAAAAATGGTTGTTTCTCACTGACACACTCACGGCTTCAGACGTCAGATTGCAACAAGATGACTGGTACGCACTATGGAGCCAAAATGGGCGGCGCGCGTGACGACATGCCACGGCCGCACGAGCGCTGTGCGTACTAATGAGTGTGACTAACCCACCTGGACGTACTACGCGTGTGCTGCTGCAGACTACCAGGAAGAGCAGGCGATGGAGGTGGAGGCCCTCGAGTCCATCTACATGGACGAGTTCAAGAGTGTGTTCGTTTGCTTGTGCCTATTGGCTCGAGCAGGGCTGCTGCTGCTGTATATGGCTGCGTACTGACTGCTGGGGTGTGTGTGTTGTCGCGTATTTGCAGAGCTCACGGACAAGCCACTCTCGTACCAAGTGCACATCGTGCCCAACCAGGACGGACAGAACAACCACGGTGCGTGCGTGGTGCGCTGGTTCAACACTTGATGATGATATGCTATGTGGATACAAAGTGTGGGTTTCGCCTGTGAATATGACCGCGTACCGGAACTGACACCCGCTATGTGCATTCGTATGCTGCAGTGGCCTTGACCCTCAAGTGCGTTATTCCAGAGACATACCCGGACGTCGAGCCACGCGTGAGTCCTGCGTTGCGCGACAAGCCACGTAGCTGTTCACTGCTGACTCACGCTTATGTGCGTATTACTTGTTTGTACAGATCGACGTGGTGCTCGAGAAGGGGCTGAGCGACACGCAGTACAAGGAGATCATGTCCCTGCTGCGAGAGCAGATCCAGGAGAACGTTGGCATGGCGATGGTGTTTACGCTCTGCGAGGCGGTTAGAGAATATTTAGTCGAGAACAACCAGAAGGGCAACGTACGTTCGCTCGTCTCATGCGCACGTCATGACTCTCGTGTGTTCACAGTGGAGGGAGGGTTGGATACTGACAAGAGCTTTGTGTTGCTGCTGTGAAAAATGTAGGACGGCTCCGAGTACCAGGACATGCTGCGTCGCCTCGAGATCAAGAAGAAGAAGGACGACAAAGAGGAAGCCGTCAAGAACGAGCTGGTGCGCTCTTGCTTTTACGCTCGCAATCTTAGGCTGTATGACTCTGTGATGCTGATTTGTTTGCGTGGTTGATTTGCTTTGTTGGCGTTGCAGGCTGAAGCCTCGGTGTCGGAGCAGAAGACGCGCGACTTTGTCGGCACGGCCGTGACGGTCGAGTCGTTCGCGATCTGGCGCACCGAGTTCGACGCCGAGATGCAGAGCGCGCCAAAGACCACTGTGAAGGACGAAGCGACGACGAAGCTCACTGGTACGGCGCACTGCTTTATTCGTTCGATTGGCTTTGAATGTCTGTGTTGGGCAAAGAGCTGATGTTGTTTGTTTTGTGTGCTTTGTTTACCCTACAGGCAAGATGCTGTGGAACAAGGGTCTCGTGAAGGAAGACGACGCCGCCGCGCAGGCCGATGACGTCGAGGGTGAGATCGATGAGGACGAGGACGATGAAGATTATGAGGAAGGCGACGACGACGACGACGACGATGACGATGAGGACGAGGAGGACGTCGGCAAATAGAGCGGCCAAGCTGCAGATTTTCTGGGCTCGCAGAAAGTGGTCGGTTATATCTTTCCAATGTGACAGGCTATCCTTTTTTGCGAATCAAACGAGTGTACCGTTTTCAGTGGTACATGCTTGCTTTTCCTTCCCGAACAAAATATGGAACCCATGCTTGGACCATTCTCAAAAGAAAGAGCTGCTGAGGACTCGTGCAGCGAGCCATGGCGCCCGAGCTCGTGGAGCAGACGGCAGTGGATGCGGAGTACTCGCACGTGATCGCAACCGTCTGTCAGTACTGCGAGGTGGCGTTCCACCAGTTCCGCCCGAGCTACGAGTGCAATGTACGTGTTGGCGATGTATGCAGCGGTGGCGGCGCTCGGTTGCTTTCGTTGTGATGTATGTCCGTCGTATAGAAGAAGAAGAACGAATGCGTGCAATGTGCATACAAGCGCTGCGATGGTTTGGGAACCGTGTGGGATGCTAGTGCGATGGACTGACTGGTCGCTTCGCACTGATACAGCGCTGCTCGGTGCAAGTGTGCCAGTTCTGCTGCTGGCACAACGCCTACACGGCGAGCTGCAAGCTCTGTCAGGTGCAAACGATGTCGTACTGCAGTGTAGCATGTAACTGTATTGCTCAGACGTGTGGATACTTTGTCTGCTCATGCACAGCCAGAGCTCAAGACCGACCAACCGGCGTTCTCGTTTCGTCAGGTACACTTCAGCCACCGTCGATTTGAAAGCTCGCCCATCTTGCTCGTTAAACTGACCCGAGGCCGTGAACCCAACCCACGTGCTCGTTGTGCATCTGCTGCAGTTGTTGTGGAGCGTGAAGCTGCTGCCGTTCAGCTGTCGCGCCGAGAAGTGGTTCTACTTTGCGCGCCGGCGGCGGTCGGTGATCTGCGCCTCGTCCGTCTCGCAAGAGCAGTACCTAGAGCTGCTGCAGCAGCTGCACGCGACCAACACGAACGCAGGCTCGGACCAGCAGCGCATGATCGACCAGGTTTGTGTGTGCTCGTCTATTGGTTGCCTTTCGCCAAGCGACGACGGTTACGTTACTTGACATGTAGCCATGTCGGTTTCTGTGTGTACCCATGTGCTAACATAGTAGATCCAACATCTCAACGCGTGGTTGTCGTTGTCTCAACAGGATGTCGAGCGCACGTTTCACCATTTGCATGACATGATCACGCGGACGCAGCACACTGCGTTCCAGCAGCCGACGCGGAACGCGTTCAGGAAGAAAGTGCCGCTCTCGGACGCGGACTTTGCGGCGTGGCGGGCGAGCACGCGCGAGCTGTTGAGCGCGTTCCTGCTGCTCAAGCCGCAGATCGGGTACTGTCAGGTGCGTTAGTATATTTTCGCTGGCAGGGTACTGCATGGCTGTGGTGCTCACTCCATTGACTGGTGGTGGTGCTGCTCTCGGGTAATACAGGGCATGACGCATCTCGCAGCAGTGATTGTGCAAGAAGCGAAGCTGAACTGCGAGATCGCATTCCGACTTTTTCTTTGTATGACGGAGAAGTACCGGATGGATCTGCTCTACGGTCCCGACATGCGCGATGTGAACCTCCGGTTCTTTCAGGTATATGCACTTGTTGTTTTGTGTTGTTGTTGGTTTTTGGGGGAGGGGCATTTGTGTGAATGACTAGGCTTGTGATGATCAAACTTTGTGCATTGCCACTGCAAATAGCTCGACGAGACGCTGCGACGCCATTTGCGTCCACTACACACCCATATGTCGGATTTGGGCGTGCACCCGACCATGTACTCGTCGAGGTACGACCGTGTGTGAAGCCTTGCTGTCCATTTGTGTTCATCCACACAAGCTGGACTAACCTCGACCAAATTCTAACCTGCAACGTGTCCATGTGCAGCTGGATCCTGACGCTGTTCACTGACTGTCGCGTGCTTCCACACGGCTGCGCGCTCCATTTCCTCGACCTTTTCTTCCGCAGCGGCTGGAAGGCGTTCTACAAAGTCACGCTGCTGATCTTCACCGAAGCAAAGGTACGCTGGATCACTATGTATGTTTGCAGCATGTCTGTTGCAATGATGCTAATGCTGATAGCACGATTGAAACCTTACGTCCTTCCAGGCTGGCATTATGAACAAGCAGAGTGCGGAAGACGTGATCACAGTGCTGGCGGATGTTCAGCGGATATTTCATGCCAACGTAGGAATCTGTATCGGGCTTTGCGTGTGCGAAGTGATGCTGATACTGAGTTGTGTTGTATGGGGACATGTACTGTGTACTTGTAGTATGGCAAGGACGTGGGCAGGTTCATGTCGGCCGCGAATGCGTTCAAGGTGAGCTCATGCTACTATTTCAAGGCCTGTTGCAGGCACTTTAACGGCTCTAACCTGGCGATGTTGCGATCAGATCCGAAACTCGTTCCTGGACGGTATGGAGCACGAGTTCTGGAGTCAACGCAGCTTGTGCGAGTGATTCTGGCATGTGTGCTTCAGCACATCAACAGTTTTCGTGAAAATATTTAACCCTATCACCAATTATATCCTGCCGTACTCATTCAGTTACTCCACCCAATGTCTTTCTCATCAAGCGCACCACTCTTCCAACTACAATAGAGACGACGTGTCGTCAAAAGACACGTGCTGGATGAACGACACGCGCTTGCGCTTCCGCAGCGCAGCAGCGAGCGCGCGGGGCTTCATGCGCTGACTCGCGCGCCCCGAGGGTGTGCCCCACTTCAAATGGTGGAAGAGCGCCTCGGTCAGCAGGCTCTCCCGGATGATGCCGTCGCGCACGAGCGGCCGCACTTTGCCGTACAGGTCGGCCACGCTCATCGTGCCGAAGCGCACGTGCTCCATCACGTCGCCCAGGATCTCCACAATGGGCGTCTTGTCCGAGTTCTCCACGCGCGCCTGGCCCCAGCCCACGAGCGCCTCCAGCAGCGGCAGCTCGCGGATCTGCAGTTCATTGTGCTCGATAATCTAGAGAACATTGAGAAATTGGTTAGCAAACTTGAAACGCTATCAAGTCCCCAACGTGTCGACATCATGGCAAAGTACCTCGAGCAGCAGTTTCTCCGGGAGCTCGACGATCTGCGGGTTGCGGAACACTTCGTGCGCGTGGTAGAGCACGAAGCTCTTGCAGATCTCGCGCAGCGCCGCCAGTTCGTACATCTCGGCCGCGATCAGGAGCCCCACCACGTTTTCCAAGTCCAGCACCACGTCTAAATCGCAATAACGCACAAATCCACCACACAATTGACTCATGAGCATGACGACAACCGTCCTTGGGTTGATGCGGCAGCTGCAGTGCTCAAAGGCACTTACCTCCCGTGTAGATAAATAGCAGCATCTTCTCGACCACGTGCGGCTCGACGCCGTAGATCTCCACCTCACGCTGGCTCGCCTCACGCATCCGCCCCGTAAGCATCGCTCTGAAAGGCTCGGAGCTCGCCGCGAGCATGAAGCGATGCGCATGGAACTTCTTCGTGCACGACGGCTGCGGTGGTGGCGATAGTGACGATAGTGAAAGCGTGGCGCTGTCCGCTGATTGGCGCTTATCCCCATACCGGTTCACGTTGCTCTTCACGCAGAGCACGACGTCGGCGCCGATGAGGCTCTCGTCAAAGTTGGCGTTCTCCGCGGTGTTGTGCACGGCGCGCTTGAGACGCATCGACAGGTCGCGGTGGTTCGAGTACGCCGACGTGACCTGCTTCCGGGCGCGCTTCAGTCCTCCCCCACCACTGTTATATGTACCTGTAGCACCACTATTACCAGCATCGCTAGTGAAGCCGCTGTAGTGGTGGGTCGTCTCGGAGGACGTCTCCGAGCGGTAGTCGTCGTCCTCGCCCGAGACCGTGGGCGTGTCCAGCGGCGACGACGACGCGATGGACGCAAACCGCAAGTAGCGTGGGCTGCTGGTGGCGTCCGGCGTGAGCCCGGCGTCTGTGGCCTCGGCGTTCATACCAGTGGTGGCGTCGTCGTAGAAGAGCTCCGGTCGCGTCTCGCTCATTATCGTCGCTCGTCTCTTTGGTCAACACGGTCAGAACCCGCGCGTAGAATTGCTCGTATGAGACCCGAGCTTGGGTTTAATGTTTATTAGAGCACCGCTACGTTGGCAAATGGCTGGGAAAAGCATGCTCATACAAACTCAGGGTAATTGCCACGCGTCAAAACCCCGAAAGGGTTCATTGAGTGATCTTCTTTTCAGTTGTCCTGCGATCACCAGAAGCAAGATTGAGCAGCGGAGTGGAAGCAGCGGCGGCGGCGATGATCAAGGGCATTCTGATCGTCAACAACCACGGCAAGCCGCGCATCGTCAAGTTCTACGAGCACGTGGTGCGTCAAGTTGTCTATGCGCTAGTGCTGTGCAAATGGCGGGTGGTGTGTGTGTGTGGTGCTGGGAGACTCACATGAGCGATGGCGTTATGTGCTCGTGTCCTTTGTTGTGTCTTGTCGAGTGCAGCCAGATGCAGAGCAGCAGGCGGTGATCCGCGACATCTACACGCAGGTCTCCAAGCGCCCGGACACGCTCTGCAACTTCCTGGAGGGAACGTACGTATCCTCTCTATTTGTTGTGCTGCGCGTGGAGAGCTCTGCTTGGATCGCGACGGCGCTTTAGACTGACCTCCATTTTTCTTCCACCCTTTGGCTCTGGCTCGTATGCTGTGTACTGCTAGTGTTCGATACTGGGGCGACGGCATCAAGTTAATTTATCGCCACTACGCGACGCTCTACTTCGTGTTCGCCGTGGACCAGCAGGAGAGCGACCTGGGCATCCTCGACCTCATCCAGGTGTTCGTCGAGACGCTTGACAAGATCTTCGAGAACGTGTGCGAGCTCGACCTGATCTTCCACAGCGACAAGGTGCACTACGCGCTGGACGAGATCGTCATGGGTGGCATGGTGCTCGAGACTAACATCAACGAGGTGCTCACGGCCGTGAACGAGATGAACCGCCTCGACAACGCGTCCACGAAGCGCTCGCTCCCGGGCGCGATGAAGAAGTAACGCGGACGCTCATGTGAGTAGCGAGCGGATGAGTTGGTGGTCGACCGATACAGAGAGAGCGGCATTCACTTGAGACGGGGCCGGCGAATCGCAGTTGAAATACATTGCACGATAGTAGCGGTAGAAAGCAAATCTTCGCCCTAGCCTTCGAATGTATGCGTAAGGATGCTTTGTGCATGTCTTCCTCGATATGCAGAGCTTCTGCTGGCTTGAAGCGCTCATTCCATCACAGCCTGCGCTCTAAATTAACATGCTCTTCTTGCCATTCGCCTTGCCGTCCGAGCCGCTCATCGCCGCGAGGATCTTGGCCTCCTCGTCGCGCTCGCGCTGCAGCTTCTCCTGCTCGGCCTTGGCAGCCTCCGCCGCGGCCTTAGCAGCGATCTCCTCGTCCGCAGGAAGAGTACCGCCGAGCTCGAGCACCATCTGCTCGAGCATCTGCACGCGCTCGGTGAGCGCCTCGCCCTCCTTCGTCGCCTGCTCGAACTGCTGCTTGTAGGACACGAGCTTGGACGAGAGCGAGAGCGTGAGGAACGCGATGCCGATGTTGAACACGTTGAGCTTCTGCGTGCGCAGGTGCGACACGAACGACGTTGGGTACTCTGCAGGTGACAAGCAAGCAGCAGAGGAATGAGTGAGCATCACCAACCAGCAACGAAGGCGATACAATGCGGTCCGACATTTGCTCCATTCCTATAACGACAGAGCGATCTGCAAGCTACTCGCAGAGCTGCATCGTAACGACACACAGACACAACCAGCGCGTGGCGGACAGTCCTATGATAGTAACGCACCTTGTCGTGGCGCAGAGGCGCGCGTGGAGAAGTGGCGCAGGCGGCGGGCAGCGAACATCATCTTCGTATTGCGAAGAGCTCTCTTGTTGTCGTGTGGCTTTGCTGGTCAGTGCAAAATGACGG
>JAASFQ010000812.1:0-13921 GCA_023333845.1 Globisporangium polare | reverse complement strand
CCTGACGTCGAGAGTCAACACATCCTCCGCTTGAGTGTCGTCCAGGTCTCGAGCTGCCTGAAAACCAGATCGCAGACTGGACCCTATTCTTTATATTTAAAATAACACACTCCGTTTAAGAAAGAAGAGACATAAACACTCCCAAAAGCAGCAGCCAGCAAAAGCAGCACACAGAGCAGACCAGCCAACAACTTGGAGGAGGCCTCCAGTGAAGCACGCCCGCTCGCTCTGAAGTAACAGCCCCAACGATCCATGGGATGGCTTCACAAAACCCGACAGCCTGCAACAGCTCGTTTGCGTTCGACTTCTCACGAGCTTATCCGGTTCAGGATTCCGTTTTTCGCTCTCGCTCGCTCGGACGAAACTCGCGCACGAGCACGAGCATTGGAGCTCGCTCGTTGGAGCTCGTGTGTTTATGCGAGTGCTTCAATGTCCCACTCTTGCTAAAAATTCACGCTCGCATATAACTATGTGGCTTCACACGCACATATCCATGCATACAGAGCGCGGGCGGGCGCGAGCGGGGTGAGAATGTGGGAACCATATCCAGCCGACCACGGTGTGTGTCTCTCTCTCTTTTGAGCGCGAGGAGCTCTTTCTGACGCTCAGCTCCAAGAACAGAGCGACGCGATCCAACCTGTGCTTCGCGCTCGCTGCCGCCGTCGTGAACGAGAGAGCACATGCTGAAGAGACGTGCGTCGAATCGATCGCGACGCAGCCTGCAGCTGGCATGCTTCGATGGTGCTTTACCTCTTCCAAGTGGGTATAGCTACAGCCTGTCAAGTATGATTCCAGTCGCAGTCTATACACTAATAGCCAACCGATCGACTCACGGTGTCCTGATTTTATTTCATAAAAAGGGCATGCGGCTGAGATCTTGACTTGCGTGGTGCAAAAAGTGCAGGTCTGAAGTAACCCGTCTGGTCCTTCGCCTCGCTGCCACTTCACGCGAGAGAAAAGCTCCTTTGCCAGGTGAAAAGCCAAAAAGCAGCGGCAGAGACGAAGAAAAAACAAACAAACTCTTTCCTTCTCACACACTCGAGCAAAGCGGTGGTGCATTGTTCCCACAACAGCAGCAAGCGCGCGGGCTCCATCCACATCCACATCCCCCCCCTCCCCAGACGCCCCCCTGTCGTCAGCTGTCTCTCCACTCGGCATCATGCTCTTTGGTGCGCAGTACGACGACGAAGGCAGCGGGCCGTCGCCCACGCAGCCGCGCAGGAAGAAGACCGGCAGCCGTCGTGGTGTTAACGGGTCGTCGTCCGTGTCCACGACGCCCGCCAAGGGCTCGTCGAGTACCCGCCGCGAGAAGCGCAATGGCGCTACGGCCGCCGTTAATGCGCCTGCTGCTGCTGCGACGACGTTCAGTCCGTCGTCGAGCGCCGCGTCGTACCAGTCGACGAGCTCGTCGTCGCTCAACTCGCTCAACAACGAGAACAACAACTACAACTACAACTACAACCTCGGCGCGATCGGCCGCTTCAACTACGCGGGTGAGGGATTCGATGCTGTGGGCAATGGACGCCTGAGCACCGCGAACACGCCCGTGAAGATGAACGCTGCTGCGACGGCGAACACCATCGCCACAAAGCGCCGCACGAATGGGAGCAACGCCACTGACCCGGTGAAGCGCTACGCGAAGCTCTTTGGCGTGCTGGACGAGATCTCGCCTGTGCCGCTCCCGGTCGACAAGACCCTCATGTACCCGTCGGTGTGGAAGACGCTGCGCTTCCGCAAGAAGATGATCCAGCTCGCGACGAATCAGAGCGTGAAGCCCATTTGCGTGACCGGCGTGGACGGCTTCCTCGGTTCGTGGATCGTGTGCGAGCTGCTGAAGAGCGGCTACCGCGTGCGCGGCACGGTGCAGAACCGCAAGGACAACGTGTCGGGCATCCTCGCGCTCCCTGCCGCGAAGAAGAACTTTACGGTCGTCGAAACGTCGCTGCTGACCCCGGAGGCGTGCGATATGGCGGTGCAAGGTATGGACGCAGAAAGATTGTTTTCCATGTATTTTACTCCTCTTTTTTCTTCTGGAAAATGCGAACTGACCCTTGGTGACTTCTGGTGTTTGCTTATAACAGGCTGCGACTTTGTGATCCACACGGGCACGCCGTCGTCATGCTCGGTGCGCGACCCGCTCTCGGAGCAGCAGGAGCCTGGCGTCCATAGCATTGGGAGCCGCATGCACTGCATCATCCCGATGATGACGAATTTCATCCAAGCCTGTGCGCGAGCCCGCGTCAAGCGAGTACGTTTGTGTTTGTTTAAAGGGTCGGCATTGTGCGACGTGTCTAATTCGTTTATGATGAATTCCGTGCTTCTCTGCAGGTCGTGCTGACATCCTCGGTGGCTGCGATGGCGGACTCGGTGTCGCCGCATTCGATTGTGAACGATGCGTGCTGGAACATCTCGTCCTCGCTCGAGCGCAACCCGCACTTTCTGAGCCTCAAGCTGGCGGAGGAAGCTGCGTGGCAGCTCGTCGACCAGCTCCCACGCGACCGCCGAATCGATCTCGTCACGATCAATGTACGTCGCTTGGCATCACCTGTTGATGAGGCCGAACAAGAGAACTCATTTGATGAATGTCTGTTTATCGTTGTCATGTGCAGCCTGGAACGCTGTTCGGCCCTGCTCTTTCAAAGGGCAAGCTCGCTCCTGGCAACCAGATCATCTACGACTTGATCACAGGCCAGTACTCGGCGCTGGTGGATCTGAGTAAGTGCTGAGCGACATCTCCTCGTTCAGTGTGATATGAATGTTGGTGCTAACACACACTCTTCACTGTTGCAGACTGGAGCATGGTGGACGTCCGTGACTGTGCACTTGCGCACATTGCTGCGCTGGAGAACAAGGAAGCTCGCGGTCGCTACATCTGTGTGAACCGCACCGTGTGGATGAAGGACGTCGTCGACATCCTGTCGCGCAACGGCTACAGCGGGCGTGATCTCCCATGGCGGGTACGTCCTATATGAATTAGCGAGCGAATGATCTGTGCATGCATCTCAACTAACCTCAACCTCGTTGTACTGCATGTTGCAGGTTGGCCTTCCGAACTGGGTTGCTCGCTTGCCAGCGTACTCTGCGCAGCTTGGACAGGTTGGAGCGTCGTTGTACGCGAAGGATCTGAGCATCGCGCGCCCGTCGCCGTACCTGAGCGACAAGATCTCGGATGTGCTCAACGTTCAGTTCCACGAGCTCAACTCCACGATCATCGAATCCGCGAACGATCTGTTGAAGTGGGGTCTGATCAAGCCTTGGGCTGAGGACCACGAAGCGATCGACTGCGCGTGCTGCAAGAATGTGTTCACGTTCTACAGACGCAAGCACCACTGCCGAGTACGTCCCCACTGGATGCGTTTATGAATCTCAGTTGATGGGAAATGGTTTTTAACATTTTGCTTCATTTTGCAGGAATGCGGTGAAATCATCTGCCACGAGTGCTCAATGTCTCGAGCGGTGGTGGAAGGCAGCGAAGGTCGTGCGAGACTCTGCGATCGTTGCGTCAAGAACTCGATCCCAGAGCTGCTCGAGATGCTGCGCTCCGATGATCCAGACCAGAAGCGCAAGGCTGTCGTCGCCTTGGAGTCCTTGCTGGAGAACGAGGTGAACCACGACTACGTCACGCGCTTCGGTGGGATTGTGTCGTTGATGGAGGCGCTCCACAACTCGGACGCGCTGATTTCCGTCCACGCTGCCGGAGCTCTCTGCGCGCTGTCGTCGAGCGTTTCCAGCACGCTGCAGATGGTGCTGGAGGGTGCCGTGCTGCAGATGCTCGAGGTTGAAGAAGCCTCGAAGACGTGGGGTATCTGCTTGCAGGCGCTGCGCAACATCTGGAAGCAGATTAATCGCGCGGACTTCCGCAGAATGCTCCATGCTGTCGCGCGCGTCTCGGCTGACGCCAACATCGGTAAGTCGATGACAACGTGTGCATGTATTCACTTTACTCCTGATAGACCGGCTGTCTGACTTGATTATTTGTGTTATAGGTGAACTGAGAGGAAACATTCTGCTGACGTTCGTGCACATGATGGATGCGAGCGAGGTGCCAAACCTTCTCTCGGAGGGTTTGTTCTCGGTGCTCTACCACATGCTGCAGTCCGGCGACGAGTTCCCTCGTTGCGCCGCTGCCCACGCCATCAAGCATCTCGTCCCTCTTGACTACGATCCGGATTTGACGATTGACGTTCCTCAGTACGTGGTGGACGACCACGAGGAGCTTTTCCAGAATTCGTCGCTGTCGGATCTGCAGTTCCTCGTGAAGGGCCACATCGCACCGATCAACGCCCACAAGGTCGTGCTGTTCTTCCGGAACTCGTATTTCAAGAACATGGTGAGAGTGAGTAGCCCGCGAGCTATTATTTTGACTCCGTGACACGCTTTCAGCGCACTGATTGCATGCTGTTTTCCACTTGTCTGTTGTGTTGTAGTTCGGGACCGCGACCAGCCAAACAGCAATGATCGAAGTGGACAACTGCAGCTACGAAGTGTTCTCGATGCTGCTGCGCTTCTTGGTACGTACATATGTGATGGATGAAATATGGTGGGTGCGTTGTGAGAGCATTTAAATAACGGTCGTGTTTTCCTTCTGTAGTACACTGGCAAGGTCGACATCACGTCGGAAGTTGCCGTAGAGCTGCTGCGCGCGTCATCGTTCTACTGCGTGCTCGAGCTGCAGAAGCGCGCCGAAGAGTTCCTCAGTCGCGAGATCTGCGTGGAGAACGTGGTGAACCTGCTGTCGGTGTCGGAGGAGTGCAACGCGCAGGACCTGAAGAAGAACTGCGTGCCATTTTTATTGCGCCACATCCACGATGTTGTGCGCCTGCCAGCGTTCCGTGAACACCGGATACAAGCGAGTGAAGAAGTGCTGAAGGCGCTCTCGGGCGTGCTCGGTCCTGACTGGGAAGCGAGTTACAAGAAGTTTATGGAGAGCGACCGAGCCGCGCATGGCAAGCCGAAACGTCAGGACAGCTACAATGAGCCGACGCCGCAGCTGGCGCCAGACAGTCTCCCCCGCGAAGTGCCCGAGTATCTGCTCGCGCCCGAGTTTTTATTATCCCCCATCCCGCCGCCGAGCAACAACGGCTACCAGCCTGTCTTCGCGACCGTGGACTCGCCGCTGCAGTACAACGGCGGCGGGGAGACGACGGCGAACCAGCAGCAGGAGCAGCCGACGTACATGAAGGCGTTCCGCAACGAAGAAGTGGTCTTCAACCGTCCGTACGGCTACTCGGAAGACTTTTCGGAGGGCATCTCGGAAGGCGTCTGCTAGTGAGCGAGCGAGGCGCGTGAGGTTGCTGGCTTGCAGTTCAGTCCGAAGAGAGCCGGTAGTCTCTTTAAGTATTACTCTCGGTGTGTTGTGCATTCCCTTTGATCAAAGTCTATGAAGAAAAAGAAGAAGTTGAGAGCTCATTTCGTGTGTGTGCATTTTCGTTCTCGCCACTTCGACCCATTTCAAAGGCTTCCACTCGAGCCTATCAAAGCGCATATCTTCTCCCTGCTTCAATTCAGAAGCCCAAGACAGCTCTCATCCAGCAACGTTCTCGATTTTGCTAGTCACTTGACGTCGCATCCTTTCTCCCCCTTCAAGCTGCAACTCACACCTCTCAAACAGAATTTCGACCCACTTTTGGAGACGCTAATTCCCAGTTTGTTTCTCTTCCAGAGTCGCTCATGGAATAAGCAGAAGAGTGAACAAACAACCTGCGATCGTATCAGACGAAGCCAAGAGAGAGAAGAAGGAAGGAGACGAGAGACGATGGCGCAGTTTGGCAGTGCGGACGAGCAGAAGCGCGCGGTGCAGTCTCTTGGCGGCGGTGCGACGCTCGTGCGCGTGGGCAACGCGACCAACGGCGCGGTTTACGCCATCGCGCTCGCCAACAACGAGTGCGTTCGTGCGCGTGACGCTTGGATGGGATGGAGTGCATATGTCTGTAGCTGATGACGGTGCTACTGATTGTGACTACAGGTTGATTGTGGAGGAGCTTCGCGATGAAATTGTCAAGTGCAGCGCGATCCCGGCGGCCGATCAGATCCTGCTCGGCGGGCCGCCGTACGCGCGTCTGGACCCGCGGCGCTCGGTTGCGCACTATGGACTGCCAGCGGTGCGTTTATGACTGCTGGCTGTGTATGGCGGCACATGTATGCATATCCATCCACACAGAGTACCGACTGTGATCAATCGATGTGCTTTTGTAGGACGAAAAGCGCGTGTTCTTGTATGACCGCCGCATGCTGTCGAGCGAGACGCCAGTGACGCCGCCAGGCTTGAAGCTCGAGCCGGCAGTGATTCAGAGTACGTGCAGCTCTATACATGTGTTTGATCATTCTGCCGCTATTATTGCTGACTCACATGGTAATGCCATTTATTGCGTTGAACAGCGCCGTCGAGCGCAGCGTCGGCGTCGGAAGGCTCGCGTCTGCTGAGCGAGTCTTCGAGCCCGCTGCTGCGCGCGTTGGCCGACTACGAGTCGCACTTCCAGCTGCAGGTGAACCAAAGCTGGGCGTTGGAGCAGAGCGCCGTGGCGAACATCCGCGCATGCGAGCAGTGCGCATCCGAGCTGCACGTCCAATCCGAGGCGATTGGGGCCGCGATCGCGAACCTGGACATTTTCAAAGCGTGAGTGGAGTGAAATCATTCCTTTATCTTGAGTGGCGCAATTCGAAACCATTGCTAAATGCCGTGACGTTTATTGTACCGGTAGATCGATGACGAAGCACTTTACGCCATTCTGGAGCGATTTCGAGGACTCGAGCGTCAAGCACGTGCGCTTGCTGAGCAATTTCGAGACGTACCTGGCAGCGCTGTCGACGATCACGTTGCACCCGGCGCTTGCGACCGACGAGCGCAAGACGCTCTACGACTGCATCCCCGTGGAGCGCGAGCGCGAGTGGGCGGCGCAGTGCGAGCAGTCGCACGCGCACGTGCGCACCCAGGTGCTGCGTCTGCAGACCGTGCACGACGAGATCTGTCGCGAAGTGAACGCGATCGTGAACTCGCAGGAGCGCAGTGTGCTCGAGTACAACGACGCGGTGCAGGAGCTGAGCCAGATGAAGCAGCTCGCAAACACGCAGGCGCAGATCACGGGGAAGCTGAACGAGAACCTGGGCTTCGTCATGCGCAAGATCGCGCAGACGTCTGCCGAGGTGACGCCGTCGTCGACGATGTTCGCGTCGTCCAGTGCGCTGGAGGTCTGCCGTGGCATCGACGAGCTGTACCAGAAGCAGCACGACATGGTAAATGTGTGGCTGAGAAGCGAGGATCTTTGATATTGCTCTCTCAATCGTGCGCTGACAACGTATGTGCGGTGCTTTGATGACATAATCAACTCAGCTCCCGAAGGCGCAAAATATCGCCGAGCAGGTGAACGCGAGCCTCAACAAGATCTCGAACGCGAAGGTCTCGTTCTACGGGATGGTGCACTCGAACCTGCGCCAGATCTCCATCGCGCAGTCGAAGATCCGCGACTTTGAGAACTCGCTCGCGATGCTGAAGGAAGCGCTCGGCGCGCAGAAGAAGCACTTTAACGAGCTGGAGCACCTCGAGAAGCTTCCTGGTACGATTTGTGAAGATGGCTGATTGTTGTGTGTGTTATGAGGCACTGTGCGAGGTTGACACTTGGACTTCTGTGGTGGACTATAATTGTTCAGAGTCGTACGCTGCTTGCCTGAAGGAGATTGCGCGACGACTCAAGTACGGACAGAAGTTCTCGGACAGGATCCAGTCGATGGCGGAAGAGCTGGCGCAGCTTCGCGAGGAAGAAGTGCAGTATCGAGAGGTGTTCTTGCGGAGCTTTGGTCAGCATCTGCCTCGAGACTTTGTGTCTGGGCTCGCAGAGAAGCCCTCGCACTGCGAGTTCCGGATGCGACCATTTGATCAGGTACTGTGATGGAAATGATAATCAACAAAAGCTGCAATGCATGGGAATGATTTCGGGGTTGTTCGCTAACATTTTGTCCTCGTTTTGCAGAGCCTGCCTCAAATCGAAGACGAGTCGGGAGATTCGGAAGATGCGCTTGAGGAGAAAGCTGACTCCGACACTCTCTCGCGTGAAGAGCCGCAGTTTGGAGGGGACAGCTTCCGAGGCAGCGGCTTTGGCGAAAGCAACGGATCGCTCGACGGTCTCAACGAGGCTGGTGGCAGTCTGGATGTCCAGCTCTTGCAGAAGCACTGCGAGGACCTGGAATCTCGAGTCGCTGAACTGACTGCAGAGCTGGAGCAGTCGAAGAAGAACATGTACTTTGGCTCGGAGAGCGGCTCCATATCGCGCTCAGATCTGTCAAAGACGAGCGCTCGAGGTGGCGACAGTTCGTGCGAGTTCCCGTTGGTGCTCGCGCTCGCTGCGACTGCTGGTGCGATGACGAGTTCGTCCGAGGCCGACCGATCGAATTTGTTGGAGAGAGAGCTGCAGTCGACCAAGTTGGCTCAAGGTGCGGTGTTGTTGATGTAAGTTAACAATATTGGGTGCTCTTTGACGACTGACAAACTTTGGTTGCATGATGAGCAGAAGCTGAGAACAAGGAGAAAATCGAGAAGGACCAGCTCATCGCGAAGCTCGAGGTATGGTGGCCAGTGTGGCTGGCTGGGTCGAAATCGTATCGCAATTTGCTTATGCTTTTTTCTTTCTTGGTCGATGCAGAACGAGAACCAGCAGTTCCTCCTGAACGCCACCGCGTTTGAAGAATATCCCTTTTCTACGTCCGCTATGCATATGCCATCCTGTGATGCATTTTGATACCACTTCTGTGGTGCGAAGTTTCCTTGACCTTGGTTGATTTTGCACAGAGATTCAGGAGCGCACGAGACGAGAGACGCTGCTGCAGGACAACCAGGCGAAACTCCAGCACTCGATCCAGTCGCTGCAGCACAGCGTGGGTCTGTACAGGACGTCGATCGTGAAGGTCTTGAAGCTCTTGCAGCTGTCGAGCGAGCGGGCTGAGCACGAGTCTCGCGCTGAAGAGTTTGTGAACCTGAGCCTGAGCGCGATCGAGACGCGGGTGCTGGAGCTGCTCGCGAGCTCGGACGCTGAGAAGGTGAGTTTGGTCTTGTGAACTGGGACTGTGAGGCTGAACCATTGTGAACGAGTTGCTAAGGCTTGGCACAATATTGTATCTGTCTATGGCAGCTTCTGCGCAACGAGCTCGACCGGCGGCAAGACGAGCTGAGTCTGAGGAGCTCGGAGAACGACGTGAACGACACGTTCAAGATCTCGTTTCGCGTCTTTGACGTGAACGACCTGGCGCTCTTCCTGCCGACCTCGGCACCGGGCAGCGACGCGCAGCGGGTGTACCTGGCGTTCCACCTCGGCTGTCCGCACCGGTTCCTGTCGGAGGAGTCCATATCGTCGTTCAGCACCAACGGACGGTGAGTGGCTGTTGCTGAACAGCTTCAGGGACAGATTCATTGGGCATGGATGACTCACAAGGTGTCTTGATTTGTTGGCATGTCCTAGGTATCCCGACTATGTCGTGGGACGCATCGTGCTCATCGACGAGCAAGTGGCGACGGAGGCGAACAACCCGTACGGCCTGCAGTTCGGCACGACGTTCTTCGTGCTCACGGTCGCGAGTCTGCACGAGAGCTAGAGATCACAGCACAGCCATACGCAGCCACACACACACACACACACTCGGCCAAACTCTATTACGAAATTGAAACACTCGCAGTGAAAACACTTTTCTTGAGACTTGCTTGAGCCCACGTCCGATTGTCGAGATGTCGGATATAACTGCTGTCGAGCTGTAAATACAGCATTATCCCAATACGAGAGCGCTCTCGTATTCAAGCGAGCTCTTGTATTTGGGTCAACGTGCTGACGCTCTTCACATCATCGTCATCATCATTTCCGAAGCAGCAGCAGCAGCACCGAAGCGCACACAAGCAGACCCCCCTCTCGCTAGCAGTCCGTCATGAGCACCGCGAGTATCCTGGAGAACGTGAACCCGCGCAGCACGGTCGACCAGTTCGACAAGGAGTTCCGCCGCTACACCTCGGTGCAGGTGCGCCCCTCAACGCCTACTAGCGGCCTCGTACTGCCTCGCGCACAAGTCTCATACTGACGCGTTTTCTATTCCAAAACGACACCACCAACAGGGCGGCAAGAGCGCGCGCGCCGTGGCGATGGCCCGTGGGGAGCTGGCCAAGTACCGCGCGCTTTTGTTCCAGGACAAGAAGCTCGAGGAGGCCAAGATCAAGAAGGGCCGCCTGAGCGCCGAGGACAAGGCCAAGTACGAGAAGAAGATCGAGGACATCGAGAAGGCGCTCGACAATTTCCACCAGGACGTCGCCGGCTACAACAAGACCAAGGCTGCGTGCGTACTTATTGCTTGCTCTTGTGTGTGTGTGTGTGTGTCTCCGGTGACTTTGTACTTACTTCCTGAATGCTTTATTGATGACCATAGGCTGTCGTTTGCGCTCCTGGCGGCGTTCGGCCTGCTCGCGTACTTCCAGCCGTGGAATCGCCTCAAGTTCAGCGGCGGCAACGACGAGCTGTAGACTCGGCGAAGAGCGTCACACGAAACATACACAAACAAACTGAGTGAAGCCGAGAGGCCAATCGCAGCCGTCATGGCGATCACACACTAGCACACTGACGAATTAATGCACATAGAGACACAGAGCCAACGACCACGTACGACACACAAACAATGCCACGCCCTGCATTTTGTTATACAACTACCAAAATGCCTGCCTTCAGCAACCTGCCAAATCCCTATTCACACAGTGCCCCCTAACAACAACTCAGCACAGAGGACGTGTGCCTACTTAAGCTAAAGTGTCCTTAAATACGCGTGCACGAGGGCAACGCATTCGCATCCAACTCACGCATTCACTCACCGCTCTCGTGCTGCGCGAGCGCCACGCGGACGCTGCCGCACAGCGTGCCCGAGTTCTTGCCGCCGACCGCGAGCTCCACTTCAAAGTCGCTCACGTCCCCGTCGAGACACGCCTGCGGGATGCTGAGCACGCCCTGACCAAAGCACTGCGCCGACGTGCCACCCAGGTGCACCTTGATGGCCGCGTGCATCGCGCCGGTGGGGGTCACGCGCGCAAAGGTCGCGTGCGAAATGCCGTCGCGCACAAAGTCGACCCACTTGCGGTGCGCCACGTTGCTCTTGAGCAGTTGCTCGTCCGAGTTGTCCGAGTACACGCCCCCGCTGAGCGCGTCCGCGAGCTCGTGTAGCTTGCGCTGCTCCGAGAAAATGTCCTCCGACGGCAGCGGGAACACCACCGTCAGGAACGCTAAGTCGACAAAAACAAGCAACACGAGACACTTATAACGTAAACAACCGACTATGAAATGTGCCGAGAAAGAACAACTTGTGAATGAAAATCTCACCTTGGTCGAGGCGCCTCTCGCCCGTGTTGTGGCGCTGCGAGCTGTGCGAGCTCGCGCGCTGCTGGTGCTCGACGTGGTCGCCCACGAGGAGCGCCGGGTGGATCTTCCAGCGGATCGCGCCAAAGTCCACGCGCAGAGTGCACTCGTAGACGTCGCGGATGTTCTGCATGCGGCGCCACTTGCGCGGAGGGAGCGACGGGCGCTTGGGCATCGGCAGCAGCTCGCGGTTCACGAGCGCGTGGAAGATCGCGACCACGGGCTTGTGGTCCGAGCACTTAACGTCCTCGCACGATGTGTACAGCGAGCACTTGAGGCGGCTCGCCATGTCGCTCTGCGAGGAGAAGAGGATGCGATCCGTGTACGACGGCACGCGCGCTCCTGCATCTTTCACTGCGGTCGAGTACTGCTTAGCGAGCTCCTGGGATGACCACTTGCCATCGACCTTGAGGCCCGCACCGCGCTTGCGGCGATAGGATGGTGGGAACGTGATCTTGCTCTCGCGGAAGCCAAAGAAGATCTACAGATAGACAGACACAACGCGAAGCACACACACACACAAAACAGAGTGTCGACTTAGTACACAACGTCAACCAACCTGCACCAGCACCAGTAGTTATATCCTATCGTACCTGGGCTGACCCCATCCAGTTCTTGAGCTCGTCGTGCGCGAAGATGTCGTCCCAGATGAACTTGTCGTCGATGCGCTCGAACTCCTCGAGGCTCGCGTTCGACTCGGCGTCGTCCCCCGCGCTCTTGGCCGTGCGCTCGATCATGCTCACATCCAGGGACGTCTCCGTGTCCACACGGGTGTTGCGACTGCCGGTACCAGCCGAGCGCTGCAACAGGCTGCTGTCACTTAAAAAGCCCGAGCGCCAGCTCCAGCGCTTGCCTGATGACGCAGCTGTCGCTGCTCGTCCACTAGCGCCGCCGTTGCCGCTGCCACTGCTGTTACTTGCACGCAATTCGCTGCGATGGATGTTCTCGACGAGCTCTAGGATCTCGCTGGGGCTCGCGTCGCGGTGCGTGAGGCGGTAGTTGAGGTCGCCCAGCACGAAGCTGTGGTGGTGCATGAGCGGGAACTCGAAGCCGACGTCATCGACGTTCAGGTGCAAACCTTTGAGCATGTCGATGGCGTCGCGGTTGCGGCGCGCCACTTTCGATCGGCCCTATTTGAAGTAAGTACAACAGCGAGAGGGTGGAGAGCACAAAGTCAGCACACGGGTGACCTGATTGAGTCCACCGAATGGCGTTCACAGTGAGAGACTGGGAGGCGCGTGCACTTACTTTGGAGTCCGACGACAAGTGGCACGTGGCGAACGCGAAGGACGTGTCGTAGTAGCGGAACGCAAAGCCCACGGCGCCCTTGTTGGATGCACGCGCGACCACCAGCGACTTGCCACAGTTCACCTCTTGCTGCGCGGCTGGCGGCATGTAGAACGCGCCGCTCTCGACGTCTTCCGTCTTGATGAACACAGTAATCGCAATGTGGCCCTAAGATAAAAACAACAAACACCTTGAATAAGTACACCTACTTTCACACAAGAGCTGATCCGTCACAAAGCGCAGTACATGGTAGCCCAGCGACGTGTTCCTGCTGCCGATCTGGCGCCGAAACTGATGGAACGCGGTTGTTGCGGGTGCAGTGGGCGACGCGCGGCCCTCGATGTGCTGGCGGATCTGGCTACGCGTCTCCGAGAGGTGCAGACACTCCTGCACGCCGATCACGTAGATGTCGTAGCCGAGCGGGATCCACTTCGCCTAGAAGGGTCACGCAACAGTGTTTTGGTCACCGTACTCAGTGTAGTGATTCTAGGTACATCGGTTCAAGTGAAGCTGAAGCAGCTTACCAGCTCGGTCTTGGAGAGCTTGCCCTCGCCCATGTTGAACGTCGACACGAAGATGCTCGCGGGCTTTCCGAGACTCTCGAGCGGCTGGCCTGTTGACGCGTCGTTGGTCTGGAAGAAGGGCGGCGTAATCTCCGTGTACGACACGGTCGGCGGCTTGCGCCTGCAGAGCGAGAGCAGCTTCGTGATCACTCCGCCGTAGATCACGCAGGTCGCAAAGCCCTGGCTGCAGAGCGTCAGCTGCATCACGATGGCCAGCGGGAACCTCGCGTTGCCGACGTAGTCGCCAAACACTGTAGGACACAGAAGCAGATGTAAATCAGTACACTGAGTGAGTCCGTGTCAACGACTACAAGCCAGGAGCAAGAGGTTGACGCTACTACAGGCGACAAGAGGACATATGGCTTGCTACCCACTGCGGTAGACGAGGCTGGGCAGCCAGAGGACCACGAAGGCGACAATGTAGATGCGCAGCTTGAGCATGATGCGCCACGAGGACTCGATGGCGTCCAGGTTACCCTGCCGCTGCGCGCGCCGGGCCACGTGCACGTGCGTCATGAAGAGGATCACGCACACGTACACGATCGCGAGCGCAACCCAGAGGTAGAGTGCCACGAACTGCCACATCTTGGTGCGCAGCCAGCAGTAGAACGTCGCGTCCCCAAACATGTCCCCTGGTAAGCAAACACGTAAGTAAGTACACCAGCGACAAACAAGCACGCAAACAAGCACGCCCAAGTT
>JAASFQ010000811.1:0-13929 GCA_023333845.1 Globisporangium polare | reverse complement strand
GCGTCCGTGTAGTCGGTCTCGGACGACATGGTCGTGAAGTGCACGGACGCGTAGTCGAACGAGTACCACATGTTGAGCACGCCCTTGCTCTCCTTGGACGGCATCTTGAAGCGCGCGTTGAAGGCCGTGTAGTTGCCCAGCTGGTCCTTCTTGGAGCTCGAGAGGATGCACGAAGGCGAGTGGCACTCGGCCTCGTGGTTGCCCACGAGCACCATGTATGGCGTCTGGCGCATGATCGCCGTCAGCGAACTCATCCAGCGGTTGTACGTCTCCTCGTAGTAGAAGCCCACGAACTCACTGACACTCAGAAACGCGTTGTCGGCGTACGAGATGTCCCCCACGTGGTACACAAAGTCCACTTTGCCGGTCAGCGTGTTCACGTACTTGTTGGAGCCAGCGGCGTTCGCGTCGACGCCGAAGTCGCCATAGATCGCAATCTGGAAGGCGTCCTTGCTGCCGGCGGACTTGGCCGTCGTGAATGACGCCACGTCGCTCTGGTAGTCTGCGCTCGAGGCGCTGCCGACCTTGTAGAAGTACTGCGAGCCAGGAGTGAGCCCCGAGACCGTCGCGTGGTACGTGAAGAGCGAGTACGAGCTGTCCGAGTAGTAGCTCTTGGTCTCAATGACAGCGCCGGTCGCGAGGCTCAGGCTCGTCTGAGCCGAGCCGAGCCAGACCTGCGGGTCTGTCACCTTGGTGCGCGTGGTCCAGGAGATCGCCATGCCCGAGCCCGAGGGGCTACCAGCGAACGCCAAGTGGCTCTGCTGCGGCACTTTGTTCGCGTCGATCGCCGCATTGGTGATCGCACGGCAGGCTTGGGCTGGGGACACATCGCCGAACTTGTACTGCAGGCTGCAGCTCTTGGTCGGCGTGCACGAGAGCTCCTTGTAGTCAAAGGCGCAGTCCGCGGCCGAGGCGGTGGATGAGGCGACTGCGAGCGAGCACGCGGCCAGCAGGAGCGACGCGAACTGGAAGCGCATGGCCGAGCTGGGGACTTGGGGGCTTGAGCCGCTGGTGGAAGGTTGCAAAGTGAACTCCTGGGAAAGGGGTCTGTGGACCGCCCGCGCTGTGCTGGTGGTCCGTTGTTGTTGACTGGAGGTTGAGGCTGCGGACAGCAGGTGGAGCGCAACGTGAGCATGCACGCGGGATTCTTGAACTGCGGCCCCATCAACTCAGATCACGAGCGCCACGTGCGTCTAGTTGTTGCCCAGCATGGACAGGCAGACAGGGGCTCTGCTGTTGGGCATCTGCGGATGCTGATCGGGTGGGAGCTGTAATCGAGTCAGAGCAATTCGGGGGAGAAGTAATTAGCCCCATAATCGGGCTGAAAAAGCCCTGGCAAATTCGGAGCTTTTATACACAACCGCTCGGAGCCTCACCACAGCGGATACAAAGTAGCTATTCCCATTCAGTATGCAGTTGTCCTGTGGAGCTCTCGAAGGTTGCAGTCCGGGGACAGCAGCAGTCTTCGGCACGAGCGTTCGAGCGGGACCCTCAACTTGAACTCGGCTCGTCGGGAAGTTGAGCTCCATTGTTGCTGCTGTCGCTTCATCGGGGGGGATTCCCTGTAACTTCAAGAAGGCACTGCATCGGGATCTGCTGTACGTGTCCAGTCTGTTGCTCCTGCACTGCACTACAAGCTGGCTGGCTGACTGTCGTCGGTGTGTTGGGCCTTGGTTCGAGAATGCCTCAAGACCAGGCTTGGGATTGGCGCGCTTTCGGTCGGTCAGGAAGTGTGGGATATTCTATTTGTCTGAGGCGTGGTGGAGTAAATGCGTCGGGAAAATACTATCCCGTCATTAGGAGCAAAATACGCCACTTCTCAGAATCGCGCAACGGACTGAATCCACCCCTTTTTTGTTGTCGCGCATCCAATTAATGAACTGCTTTAAAATAACTCAAATAGAGATGTTTCGCTTCAGATGGCTGAAGTGCAAGATGTGCGCGAGCAAAACGTTTCTGGTTGTGAATCGCGGTGTCTCTTCGCACGTGTGTGCGTGCATCCTGCTGCTGCCGTTTCTGACTCAAGCATGCCAGGTCACGCGACGCGCATGCAGATGACATCGCGCGAGGCAGTTGACGGCGGTGCACGGCGTGAGTACGTCCACTGCACAATAGCAGACGCGGCGTGGGCACCGCACACGTCGAGTCAGGTCGGACGATCTCTTCGCGCGAATATTGAAGTGAGGGCGGGGATCACTCGCATGCACGAGAAACTGTGTGTCGTCGGCGACAGGATTGAGATCGCAGGTACGTCGATGTGGCTCTCTCATGCCAACACGAGCCCTAAACTTGTGTCGATGTGTTCTGGTCGTAGGCTCTCTGAACCTCAGGAAGCGTGGAGCGCAGACGAACAGGGAGCGTCCAGTGGTCAACGGACCCGACGGCTCGTTGCAGAACAGTATCTCGTACTTTGAATTGGTGTGCCGAAGCCAATCCTCCCCGCTGTCCATGGACGTGATTGCGGTTCTCTCGGTTCCTCGCGCCCGAACGAATGGAGATTGGAGATTGAAGACCAGTCCCGAGCAACCGATGTGTTGGAAATCAGTCGAGCAAGAGCCACTTTGAGTCGTGAAGCCATCCGTTCAGCACCCTGTTCAAAGCCACCACAGCCTCAATACACACAGTATATGCCACTTGTTCTATCATTTCGAAATCTAATAAACCGCACTTGGTATTACATGAGGGATAACAAAATGTCGCTTGGTGATTGTTCCGCCTCGTTCTTCTTCCTTGTTGTCCTTCCGAATTCTCCAAAGCAGAACAAGCCAACCGGCGCCGCCACCACAGCGCCTCATAATGGCGCGCCTGTCGTCCGCTGCCGCTGCTGCGTTCGTCACCTTCGCCGCCATACTACTGCTCTCATGCTCAGCACCAGCAGCAGCAGCGCTCCCAATCCTGGACGACGAGCAGTGCGCGTTCGAGCGCAAGTCCAAGTCCTGCGAGCCGACCGCGTTCTGCGCGTTCCAGTACAGGCTGGGCGACCTGACGCCCGACCAGTCCTGCCGCGTCGTCAAGGCCAAGGTCGCAAAGGTGCCGCAGCAGCTGCACTTGGCGTACGCGGGCCGCGACGCCGGCTCGGGTGTGACGATCTCCTGGAGCACGTACACGAAAGTGAGCGATCCACAGGTGTGGCTGGGCGTCACGGCTTCTACACTGAAGCCCATGGTGCCCAGTACACAAGCGGCGAGCGTGGACGTGACGTCGTACTACTCGGATAAGAGCTACTCGCTGTACACGTACCACGTCACGCTCTCGGGGCTCACACCCAACACGCAGTACTTTTACAAGGTCGGCTGCTCAAGCTGTGGCGTGGACGGCAATGAAGACACCACGAGCTCGGTCTCGGCCTTCACGACCGCCAAGCCCAGTACTAATACAGACGACCAGGCGTTCGAGATCTTCATCTACGGGGACTTTGGCGCGGACGTCAATGCCCAGCAGACCACGGCGTTCCTGACCAAGAACTCAAGCCTGAGCCAGCAAGTGGACTTTGTGTACCACATCGGCGACATCTCGTACGCGGACAACGATTTCTTGTCGCTGAGCTCCTTCGCGGGTTTCTTCTACGAGGAGACATACAACCACTGGCTCAACTCGCTTGCTTCGTTGATGCGCAGCGTGCCGTACATGGTGCTCGTGGGCAACCACGAGGCCGAGTGCCACTCGCCGCAGTGCTTGTTGTCCGAAAAGAAGCAAATGGCGCTAAGCAACTACTCGGCCTACAACGCGCGCTTCAAGATGCCCTCAAGTGACACCGGTGGTGTGAAGAACATGTGGTACGCCTTTGAGCACGGTCCCGTGCACTTCACGTCCATCTCGACCGAGTCCGACTACCCCGGCGCACCCCGCAACTCGTTCATCCACGAGAGCCGCAATGGCCATTTCGGCGACCAGCTGACGTGGCTTGAGGCCAACCTCAAGGCCGCAGACGCGAACCGAGCCCAGGTTCCATGGCTCATCGTCGGCATGCATCGCCCCATGTACACGCTGCTCGAGTGCGACAAGGACGGGAACCCGAAGGGCACGGCAAGGGCCATCCAGCTAGCCTTTGAGGAGCTCTTCATCAAGTACAAGGTGGACGTGGTCGTCGCGGGCCACGTGCACGCCTACGAGCGTCATTTCCCCATTGCTAATAGCAAGAAAGTGACCGCGGGCGTCTCGCAGGATAGGAAGAGCTACGTGAATCCACAGGCGCCAGTGTACCTCGTGACGGGCGCGGCGGGGAACTCCGAGGGCCACGAGCATCTACACGACAAGCCGCGCGTCGAGTGGGTCGCCGCGACGGATACGACGCACTACGGCATCTCGTCGCTGAAGGTGACGCGCAAGGCGCTGAGCTTCAAGCTCCTTGGTACGGGCGACGGTGTCGTGTACGACGAGTTCGAGATCACCAAGAGTTGAGGAATGGTGAGAGACCAATGGCAACGAGCCACGTGATGAGAGAACAGCACGTGAGAAGAGAAGAGCAAGTGAGTCAGACTATAAAGTCAAGTAACAATAAGCAGGATTGATCCCGAGTTGCACGACGAGCCAGGAGCTGAGGTATTGGTCTCGAAATACGCTGCGAAGCTATCATTAGAGGTGGTCGCCTTGAAGGGCATTGCTTCCGCAGGCCCGAGTCGTCCGAATGGCTCGCCAACAGCAGTACCAAGGACAGGGGGCCGTGGTGGACCCCATCGCTGCGCGCCAGAAGGAGGAGCAGCGGCGACGGCAGCAGGCTTATGCTCAGGCGCTGGCCCAGCAGGTGCAGCAACGGGAGCTCCAGAAGCAGCGCGACCGAGACATCGAGCGTCAGGGCACGAGTCACGGACGCCCTGGCCCAGGACAGGGACACGGCCATCAAGGCTTCCATGACCCTGGGGGTGAAGCTGTGGGCAAGGGGCTCTTTGATGGGTTCGGTGAGAAAGGCAACCAGAACCGGACGAACTTTGCGCGAGGCCAACGTCAGCCGCTACCTCAGCCTCAACACCAGGAGCCGCAGCAAATCTCACCCTTGAGGTTTGAGAACGCGCCTCAGGGCTTCCAACCCGAGTTCCCATACAGCAACAATGGTTTCCACCCTCAGCAACAGCAGTATGGCGGCGGCAATGGCTTCAATCCGGACTTTGGACACCAAGGACACGGCAATCCGCCACAGATGTTCCCAAGTCAGCAGCAAGCGGGTCTTAGTGACTGGGGCGCTCCCCTGCAGCCACAGCCCGTTGGGTTCCACGGCAGTGAGCACAGTGTGCACCTTCAGCAGCACCAGCAATATCAGCAAGAAGAGCGATTTGCTCAGCACTTTGACCAGCACCAGCAACATTTTAACCAGCAGCCTCAGTACCAAGAGCTCCCGAGCCAACCGCAGCAGCACGGTCGAGGTCTCCGAGCCGATCCATCGAGTGGTGGCTTTGGAGCTCTTGGGGTTCCAGGTGGTGGTGCTGGCGGCGATGACGAAAGCAAAGCTCGCCGCAAGCTCCAGCAGCAGATGGAGATCCAGAGTGCGCTCCAGAAGCAGGTCGAAGAGAAGAATCGTCTCAAGCTCGAGGCCAAGCGGCGCCAGGAGGAGGAGGATCAGCGTGAAGTTGAGCGTTTTGAGGCCGAGCAGCGGCGTCTCAAGCAGGAAGAGGCCCGGATCAAGGACGAGAAGCGCAAAAAGGCCGAGGAGGAGCTCGTGCGAGCTCAGCAGGCGGCGGCCGCGCTCGCTGATCATCAGAAAAAGGCGCAGCACCATCTCCAGAACCAACAGCAGCAGCAAGTCCACCACCAACAAGAACAGGCCTCGCCTCAGAGAGCAATGCATAACCCGCAAGCGAGTCCAATGCATCGACAGCAGCAGCATCCTCAACAGCAGCTTCACAATCGCAAGTCGCCCCAGAAGCTCGATCCGTTCGCCAACACGCGCGCACATCTGTTTGAGGACCCACCGGTTGTCTCTCCACAGCGACGGATGATGCAGAACGTTGTCAACCAATTCAATAGCCACGCTGATGACGAGAGACCGCTCGATAATGAAGCTCACAAGCGCAACAAAGGATTCCGTCCACAGGTTCATCACCATGACCCAGAAGAAGAAAACGAACAGGAGATGCCCATGCGGCGATCGTTACACCGCCAGCCTGAGTCGTTTCCAAAGCTCCAGCATCGCAATGAACCCGCCGTAGTGGCTGAGCATTCTCAGTGGCCGCCACCACAGCCACAGTTTGTGGATCCGACCATGTTACTGCGCCAGTATGACGAGATGAAGCAGGAGCTGATGCGCCAGCGACAAATGGTCGACCAGCTCCGCGAGGCGCACGCGCAGATTCAACTCCAGCAGCAGCAACAGCAATCCTCAGGTTCTCCATCACCCAATGGCTCGACTCCGACTCCGACGCTCTCGGACCTGGAGCAGCTCCGCAATGAGCTCCGCGAAGAGCTCCTGCAACGCGAGCAGCTGCATCGCCAAGAGCTCGAGAAGTTCCGCAGACAGCAGGAGCAACCGCGAAGTGTGAATCTGCAGCCCCAGAGCTCTTCGCGTGAGGCTCTGGGGACAAGTTCCAGTCGATTTGTGCCCAACAACCAGCACTCGCCTCCTAGTTACGCTACCAAGAGCAGCCATGAGGCTGAACTGAGGCGACCTGAACCTGGTGCCCAAGGTGGAAACCTGAACCACAGCACCAGTGGCAACAGCCGTAGCCGAGAATCTCAAGGCAATGCGAGCCAAGAGCGCGAACTCGACTCGACATTCTCGCAGGTGGTTCTGAACACGAGCCCTCAACAGCAGCTGGTGATGCCGACAGCATCGCTTCAGTGCGACAGCAAGATGGTGTACTTTGACGGCCAAGTGCGCCAGGAAGAGCCTCAGCAACTGACTCATCGCCATCGACTTGAAGCCCAAGCGCCATCACCTCCATCAGTATCGAGGAAGCCTGCTATAGGACAGCCTCCAGAGCTCGTCTCGCAGCTCGATCTCGCTCGGAGTGTTGTCGATCCAAAGCAGCGAGCTTCCGTCGTGGTGAACTGCAACAGCCAAGCTCATAAGCTTGGTGGTAACAACCAGGACGACAGTAGCTTCAGTAGAAGAGAGACTCACGCCCCGGATCTTAGCGACGACGACGACGATGGTGAGGACTCGCTCGCGTTCTTCATCAAGGACTTTCGCGAGCCAAAGTCGCCACTTACCAGGCCGAACCAGCGATCAGCACTTGAAAACCGACTGGTGGACGGTGCTCGAGCGAGGGTCTCAGGTCGCTATTCCTCCTGGATGCGTGACGATCTCGATGACAATGATGAAGACTTCGTCTCGACCGCGGTGTGGAAGGCGTCGTCTCGACTGAGGTCCAGAGCCCCGAGACCCCACCGCACTCTCGAAATCGACGAAGAGCACGACGATAGCGAGGACGACGATGAACATGAGCTCAGTGGCAGCGTGAGTCTCAGCGGCGAGGAGCTCGAAGCGATCTTCCAGCGCAACGTGCGTCGCCACGAGATCCTCTTGAGCTTCCAGCCGCAGCGCACAAATCCCCAGCGCAACAGCAGTGACTCGCGGTCGCAGGGCTCGACGACTGCAGGTCGCTCCATGGCGTGGACGCAGTTGCACCATCAGCTGGAAGAGAACGTCGCGGCCACCTCAGTAATTGACAAAAAGCCGCAGAGTCGATCTCAGTCACACAAGCAAGTTCCAAGCAACAAGAGACTCCAGCCAGAGGACTCGCTCATCGCGTCCTCGCGGTGGATGCCCTCAACGATCTAAGGAGCTTGAGTCCCAAAGCCAGCAGCTACAAAGCATCGGGTTGACAATGAAGCTAGGACTTTTGAAATGATCCGTTCTCATTTCAAGTTGTCGTCATATCAGAGCTATTCAGTAGGCAGCTCTCTCGTATCACACGCGTTCGTTCACACATACAAAATCTCTTTCTCACAACGCACACGCACGCGTCTGTCTGTGGTGGGCTCTTAGCTGTAGAGCCACTTACTTCTGGCACTTGGACGAGCGCGTGATGAGGTCCTTGACATTCTTGTAGCTCAGACCGGTCTTGGTGACGGAGCTAAGCGCCGGCGTGCCGGTGGGGAACCAGAGGAAGTCCGGGTGGTTGTCGTTCGAGCCCCAGAGCCACTCGCCACCGATGATGTTGCCGCTGGCGTCGAGCTCGAGCAGGTACGTGTAGTCAGCGCCGGTCGTGTACGCGTCCACGCGGCCGGTCTCGACCAGCGGGCCGTCCTCCACGGCCTCGACGATCCAGCTCATGCGCGTCTTGACGTACACGATGCTCTTGGCGCGCGTGTTGAACGGGTACGTGCTCGTGGCGTAGAAGTTCTTGGCCGCCTCGCTGGGCTTGAAGCGGCGCTGCTCCTTCACCTGGAAGCCGCGCACGGGCTGGTTCCACACCTCGGCGCCGGCCGTCACGTCCACCACGAACCCCTTCTTGAACTTGCCCATGATGTTGGTGAGCGCGATGTGGAAGTACCCGGCGCCCAGGTCACGGTACGCCGCGTCCGTGTGGCGGCCCCAGCGGTCCTTGGCCTCGTTGCCGCCGTTGTAGCGCACACCCGTGAACACGGTCTCGACGGCCGCGCCGTCGTAGATATCCGTCACGAGCGCCTTGATGTCGAACGGCTGGAACGTCACGCCGTTCTGGGTGACCGAGCACTTCGGTTCCGGCTCGAGGATGGCGGCCGGCGACCACGCGTGGCAGATGCCGAACCACGTCGGGATGCAGTAGCCCGACGACGCCCCCTTGCGCTTGCCACAGGCGCTACCGTCTTTGAGCCTCGAGCAGTCCGAGTCGGCCTTGCACGCCGGACGCGTGCTCTGCGAGAGGATGCCCGTCGACTTGGAGATCGCCTCCGTGAACTGGTTCACGTTGAGGCCGTACGCCTTGGCGTACTTCTCGGACGCGCTTGCGTTGCCCGGGGACCAGACGGCGTTGATGCCGTCCTGGTAGATGGGCCAGTAGCTGCTCGGCCACGGGGCCGGGATGATCACGCCCTTGGTAGGCAGCTTCTTGAGTCCCGTCTCCATCTTGGTCTTGAAGAACGTCTCGAGCTTGCGGATGTCGTCGCTTGAGGCCTCGAGGTTGCGGCGGCCGTAGGCGGCGCTGCTCACCTTGCCGGGCGCCGACCCGTACGAAGTGATGTCGTCGTCGGTGAAGTCGTCGTCGTCGTCGTCCAGCGAGCGGCCGAGCTCGACCACCTTGTGTGTGGCCGTCGAGTTTGCGAGCAGCGTCGGGTCGGCCACCGAGACGTTCGTGAGCGAGGACACGTCCGGGAGCTCCGGGTCGACCTTGATCACGGCCGTGATCGTGGACGACGCCGGCTGGTAGGCGCCGAAGGCCGGGTGCGAGGGGCCCAGGCACACGGTGTCGCCCGGGGTCGTCGGGTTGTACTCGATCGAGGTCGCGTCCACGCAGCCGGAGAGCGCGCCGACGGCCACGGCCGTGAACGCGATGAGGAACTTGGGCGACGCCACCATGGTTGCGGAGAGGGGCGGGCGGTGTACTGGCGTAGCGAGTCGGGTGAGTCGATAGTTCCCACTGGAGGGCAGCGGGAAATAGAGGAATGGCGACAGACCCACAGCGCGTCGCGGAGCTCCAGCAGAGAGAGAGCGCGTGGGCGTCGTCCAAGGGCCATTTCTATGCGAGTCCCTTGGTGCACGCACGCAGTCTATCTGCCTGTCGTCCGCTTGCTCTCTTTCGCTTGTCCCCATTGCAGATGGCGCGAACAGCGACGGAGAGAGTCAGTCAAAAGCGTTGCGGCCTTGGGGGAGGGGAAAAAGGGGCAGCGTATCACTGTGTGTGCATTTGATAAAGTTGCCATCCTGAACTGTGGTGCTTGGATTCTCCACAAATGGTACTTGCTCGAGTCCTGGCTGTGAGTGTGGCGTCACATTGCGATGGGGAGGACCGAAATCGAATGGATTCGTTCCGGCTGGATTTGGGCCCCTTCGTGCGGATTTGCGCCTTGAGGCGGACGCTTTCCAGTGAAAGGGCCGGCAGCAACGGGGGCCATCGAATGGCATTGTGGTCGCTCTTGAACTGCTTTGAGGGGCTTCTTGAAAAAGCGCTGTTTGGGTGTTGGGAAACGTTGAAGCGCTGGCTCTTGAAAGGACACCCAGTCAGGTTTCAGTGTCGTCAACCCCTCATAATAGCAGAGCGGTATCACTTCGTCTCTCTGTCTTAGTTGACTTGGCACCATGCTTTTCAAAAGAAGGGTATGTAGTTTGGAAGGGTACATAATATATATATATATATTGCGAAGCCAAGCCTTTACGCTCGAAAATCCGTTTCGCCATTGCCAAACGTGCTGTGATCACCTGGCGTGACTGCTCGATGATGAGGCCCATCCGGAAGAGAATGCCTGCAGCATTGCACAATTTCTCACACCGGACACGAGTGCCATCCCTGTGCAGTCAGTCCCCAAATCCTCCATCAGCCAGCGTTACAACGTCTGAGCCAATGCTTGGTGGGCGACACCTGTGAGCTGCTCGCTCGCTCGCGCTCGGAATGGCTCTCTGGGTCGCTTTTGCGTCCGTCGAGCACGACCACGAGAGCTCAGCGCGTGAGACGATCTGCCACTTGGATCCAAAGGACGAACAACAAGCGACGCTGTGGCTGGCTGACCCGCACTGAGTGACGTGTCGCCGCCATCAGGAAACCGCCGCCAGGAGCCATCAACAAAAAGCGTCTCGCTGGTGCTGTCCTTCCTTTTCGCGGATGCTGTAAAGTGCAGACGCTTCAGAAACGCTGGACGCCAGCCATTCCATTGCTTGGGCGGCGTGATCAACTCGCAGTCAGTGAGCCTCGCGCATTGAGCTGTGAGTTGTTGGACTGGACGCTGAGTACTTCAAGCTGTCTCGTCAGTCCAGCCGGAGACCAAGGCACAGCAGGTTGAAGCGCGCGATGTGACTTGTTGGTGTTGTAGTAGGATACAATATCTTAGGCGTTGTTAATGGTGTTCAGCTGTTTAGATGCGCTTTGAGTTCGTTGGTGGCGGTGTGCTCCAAGCGGATAATTACGATGGGTTCGATGGGCAGTGTGTGGCTCTAGGTGTTGACCCCATTTTGTGTCGAAGCTGTTCACATCGAAGGTGTGAAGATTCATCAGAGCTAATGGTGATGCTGCTGCTGTGCTGTTGTGGAGAAGCACTTGATGAAGAAGTCGAGGCACTCGCTCAGACTCGGCAGGTCG
Organism: Globisporangium polare; assembly: GCA_023333845.1. Taxonomy (NCBI): domain Eukaryota; phylum Oomycota; class Peronosporomycetes; order Pythiales; family Pythiaceae; genus Globisporangium; species Globisporangium polare. The sequence goes on along the minus strand of JAASFQ010000811.1, from coordinate 2,782 downwards.
CCCTCGTCTTCCTCCTCATCTGCTTCCTCTTCGGCCTCCTTCTTGAGCACGAGCAGGTCGTCGTCGTCGTCGTCGAACTCGGAGAGCGAGAGACGGAAGAGCTCCGCCTCGGACATTTGCTCGGCCGGTTCTTCTTCGACCTCGTCGCCCTCTTCTTCTTCCTCCTCCTCTTTGATGATCCCTACTGCTGCTACTGCTCTGTCGCCTGGTGCTGCGTGTGCTCCAGTCGGCTTGGCCACGGCGTTGAGCTTGGTGGTCGACGCCTTGCGTGCGCTGCGGCGGCGCTCGCCGGGCGTGCTGATGAGCGTCTGCGAGTCGAGCACGTCGTGGTCGATGCGGTGTTCCTGGCGCAGCCGCAGCACTTTCGCCTTGCTCGAGCCGTTCAGGCGGCGCATCACTTTCTCCTGGTACTTCTGCGCGTGGGTTTGCACCTGGCGGATCGAGCGCGAACCGATGTGGTCTGTGATCGCCTTCCAGGGCCCCAAAGGATACGTCTTGAGCGCGTCGAGGAACCGGTCGTGCTCGGCCGTGGACCAGATGCCCTTGGCTCTCTGCTGAACCTGCGCCTGCTGTTGTTGCTGAGTCGCCATGGCGTGGGGGAACGCGAAGACCGGGTAGCGCGCGATGTCGTTCATCTCGCGGCGTGTCTGGGTCTGGCGCCTACGCGTCGCGGCGTGTTTCCTGTTCTCCCTGCCGCTCTTCTCGCTGCTCGCCGTCTGAACGATGGCGCTGTGCGCGAGTGGTGTGTGTTCGAAAGTGACTCAGCTGGCCAGAAATTGTGGATGGCTGGCCTGTTGATTGCGAGAGTGAAAGCGCGCGTGGAGTATCGTAGACACAGCGAATTGGCGAATGAATGAAGGAGTGAACCCAACGTCCCGAAAGGTTGACCTCGCTTCTCAGGCACAGCCCGTCAGACAGACAGACACACACAGAGACGTCAAGTCAGCAGGCAAATGGCAAATGGAAGCCCTTGGAGGGAAACGAACGTGAGCCACAGCTTTCGCGCCTGCCATTCCAGCGCCATGATTTAAATCAGTCGCACGCGTGAGACTGAGCGCTGTGGGTCGAGTCTTGAGTGGAAGGCAAGAGACCGTGCAGCACTAGAGAAAACGGATTTGGTTCAGGCGCTCAAGGTCCAATTGGCTCGTGAGTGTGCTTGAGTCTCGACGAAGCGCAAGGCATGGCCGTGTCATTATTGGATCGAGTCATTACGCCCGCCTGAGTGGCACAGGTGCACCGCCAATGTTCTGGATTAACCCATTGGACCTCCTCGCGAAAACAGCTGCTGGCAAGCTGCAAACACCGCGTATGGTGTCACGGCAAGCAAATAAAGCGGGAGTCGTGATAGTGACGAGAGCGAGGTGTGAAGGCGCCGAACCGGACCCTTTGGGTTCGCTCTCATGCCTTCGAGCTCGCTCAATTGCAAACATTTCCGCATCTTATTCATGCGAGTGAAGCTCGCTCAAATGGTGCTCTTGGGTCCATTATATTAGGAATGTACCCACTGCGTCAACTTGTCCGGATCCGCTTCAAGGATTGCGAGCCCTGACTCTGGATGAGGCAATAACGAGCGACCTGAGAATCAGACCGCCAAGCTTTGTCCTTGATGGGGTGGGGTGATTAAGTGACTGACTGGCTGTGAACCTTTGACTTGCTCTGCGCTTTCAAACGCCGGCCAGATAGCCAGTCAACCTTGGTGGGGATCGAGTGGCAGTTGGACTAGACACACTTTCAGTGTGAGCTCTTGGCATGGCTCGTGCCGAGACCTGGCTTGGGCTCCATGGGGGCGTCGCCGGACACGGGGCAACAAGAGTTCTTGTCCCAAAGATGGAGCTTGTTTTGCCACGTCGACATCAGTGCCGAGCGAGGCCGGACCCTTTGCCCGCGCCGCTCCCTCTTGTTCTCTTCGACGCGCAGGCGCTTGAGGTCATGGTCCACAACCGCGCAGTGCCGTGTCGACATTTGGCGCAATATCCAAGTTGAACCCATCTCGCAAAGCTTTTCGAGGCCTGTAGATCTTGCCCACGGCAGCTCGCGTGCCATTGAGGCCGCGCTGAAGCCAGACTGCAATGCGTACATGCCACTCGATCTCGATCTTGCACCGCTCACCAGTGGCGATGTCCGTCAAGTCCACACGCAGCGTCGTGTCCAGATACCCTCGCTTCGAGCTCGTCGCCGTTCCCTGCTTGACGTAGATCTGCAGGATCTCGGTGTCCTCGTCGTCGAGCTGCGTTCCGGGGAGGCAGAGTCCTCTGGGCGGTACACGTAGTTGATGGATGCTCTGGATGTTCTCCTTGGTGGCGACGTTGACGATCGGCTCCTTCTCAACGTCCAGCAGCGTCTTGAGCTCCGAGTCCGGGCCAGTTCGGAACCCATCCATTCTTGTCCATTCCGAGTACAATCCTGTCCAGAGCACAGGATGCCACTTCGTGTCGTGCCTCACTCGTCCCGAACGTCTATCCGATCGCATCGACCCGGATGGACAGTATTCGATCGATACGTGTTGCAGCTTCAAACGATCAGCACCACTCACGCCAGCCATCCCGCAGCGAACGCTCGTCGTTTTTTGACCGGTCGACAGTAGTGGTCACTCGAACAAAAGTTTCGCCTGGAGCGCGAACCTCCCGGTCTCCATGGGATGCTGGTGGTTCTCGCCATTGCGGAACTTCGCAGCGCGTCGTCCAGCAGCACGCACAGCATCAGAAGCAGCACACAGTCGACATTCGCTGAGACTTCCAGCACGTAGCCGCTCTGCAGTGCCAGCGACGGACGGTGCACCTTG
>JAASFQ010000810.1:0-13945 GCA_023333845.1 Globisporangium polare | reverse complement strand
TGATAATCTACGTTGGTTCAAATCCTGCTTTTAGGACGCATCGAGCCAAGTGAGTCGGGTTGTGCTTTGTTTGTTGGTGACCTCGCAGCGCGTTATGGTCTGCCACAGCCGAGAAGCGCTGCTTTTCTACTCCATTTCTTCTTCTGAGATCCCTGGCGATCGGGAGGCGCCCGAGCCCGACGGTCGCGCGCCTGCAGTCAAGTCGACCCACGCGAGCGGCGACCCTGGGCAGGCGATCGAGCCGAACTTGGTGCGCATGGCGAGCGCCTTCGTGCCGTCCTTCGTGTAGCACGCCACTTCGACGTCCGTGGAGAAGGTTGCGATCGACCTTCATGAGCTGTAGGAGGAGAGCCCGTCCTGACAGAAACACTCCTTCTCGATGCCCCCATTGTAGCGCACGAGGAAGAGGTTGTAGTACGTCTGGCCGTCCCGCTTGTGCTGCCACGCGCACGTGTACTTGAGACCGCCCCAGCTGACGCCGGCGAAGTCCGTGCAGGTGTGCGTGAGGACCTTGAAGTAGCCAGTCAGGGTCGTGGCGGCCGGCGTGGCCGAGACTTCGCTAAGGATAGCGACCGCGAGGCTCAGAAGAAGTGAGATAAGGAAGGCTCGGTTGGCCATCTTGACTTGAGAACGCGAATCGAAGAATGGAAGTGAGCGGAGAGAGAAGAGGGTTAAGCAGGCGATACGATCTTTTCGCTAGCAAGAAAAGATTCTCGCTTGTAGAGATTCACCGAGAAAGAAAGAAATCGCCTCGGACTGAGTTTATATCAGTCGAGAAAGCGAAGGCAGCGAGTGACTTCGAGATGACACAAAACGAAGGAAAGCGGGGAAATTGATATGTTCTCTCGTGCTGGACCGATTCTGATCTGAAGGGCATTTTCACCAAGACACCTGAGGCGAATGAATATATGACATGACTTCCCAACAACTTGGCCCCGTTGGTGAAGTGAAGACACTACAAGCTTCACAATACGCGCCATTGTGTTGAGCACTACGTTTAGGGCCTGAACTTCAGGTCCACGGCCTTGACTTGGTCACTTTTTTGCCTGCAGAAGCGAGCATGGGGCTTGGGGCTTGATTGATTGGCCTATTTGGTAAGTTCAATAAGGTATTGATACGCTTTCTTGCCCCTACTTGTTCTTGACGTGCGACGGAGCGACGAGGAAGATGTACACGTTCTCGGCCGACGTCGTTTGCAGGAGGCCAGGGCGTGCGCGTGCGCGCTTCTTATTCACAACCAAGTGCCGCAGATCGTCAACCTGCGGTAGCCAGAATACACATTTGGTTCAAGTTAGTACGAGCCACTCAGCAGGAAGTTAGATATGCTGGTGCAGAACAGATACTTACGATGGTGGGGTTTATGTTGAAGTAGTTGTGGCGAATCGAGTGGACGTTCTGGTCCATCCACGTCGTGTCGATCACGTCCATGTCGAGGTACTGCAGCTCAGTCGTCTTGTCCAGGTCGCCCTTGACACGGTCGCGAATGCAGTGAGCAGTGTCCACTGGTCCACGTTCTTCTGGCACTCGGTTGTACGCATACGTCGTGACTCCGGGGAACTTGGCTTGCTGGTTGATCGACGCGATCGCGACGTCCATGTCGACTTCTGGCGTCAGGTTTGAGTCGACCCAGTGCATGAATTCTGTCTCGGTACGATCTCTCGTCTCGGTCTCGGTCTTGGTCGCGTCGCGGTGGACCATGGTGCCACGTCTTCCGAGCGACAGGTTGAGGGGACCAAACACCGTGCCCTTCGAAAGAAACTCGAGGTAGAACAACGCGCCGTCCATGCTATCTGCGTACAGCGTAATGTGCTCGCAGAACTGACGAGCAGCGTCGTAGCCTCCCCCATACTTGACGAACGCGTCGCGAGAGTAGTCGGGGTTGCAGAATGTGAGCGTCGACAGCTCCATCTTTGGTGGACCAAATGCGTCAGGATGGTTCACCATCTGTAGGCATAAAGAATAGTTTCGAGAAAGTTGGCGCTTAAACCTCACAGCAGCATGACTAGCCATCACGCACGAACCTTCAAGACATCCTTCAGAAAGCCACCGTTCAGGCTGCTGAAGAAAATCCGAGCACCCATGGAGTGAGCGATGATGTTGAGCGTCGTGTAGCCTGCGTCGAGCAGACTTTGGAGGAAATCTCGGAAGTCCTTGGCGGTTTGGTCGCTCTCACTCCCGACCTTCTTGGCTGCAGTATCATCCAGGCATGGAGTCGCATGTCAGCACAATTTCAACGGAGATCAGCGATATAAGCAAGATCGAAATCAGCTACTTACCTTCAAAGTACGCGAGAGCCCCGCCGCTCGGCCAGCTGAACACATACGGGTGGATAAACGACGGGAAATCGCCCAGCGCGAACAGCTGTGCGAGACGGTTCATGCCGTAGTCGAGAGAGCAGTTGTAGCCGTGGAGAAGCACCAGCGCTTCTTTGCGCACCGTCGAGATCTGGCGGTCGAGGATCGGGCACGAGCTCTCGCGGAAGATTTTACGCTTCGACGACTGGCTTTTCGAGATTTTGGCTGGCTTGCTCTTCTTCTTCTTCTCTTCATGGCTGCTGCTGAACACCACGTCGTCGGCTGCGGTTCGCAAGATCGGCAGGCAATCACTTGCGCTCTGTGGAGCATCCGGTGTATTCGAAGGCGTCAGATGAGTGACCGACGGCAGAAACGTGAAAAACCCTCCCGAGACGGAGCACTCGACGCTTGCGACGCCCCAGTGAAGTCCCGTGCCCGAGTGCTTCGGCCAGAAGTTGATGCCGCTGGACTTCTGCTCGCTGCGGTTGTGACAGAATCCGATGCGGATGTTCACGAACGAGTATCCGCTGCCGCTCTCGAAGCTCCGGAAGGGGCCGATCGGCACCCCGTTCTCCCATAGTCCTGTCACCCGTTCTCCGTGATACGAGGTGTCGGTCCACATACCATACCCGTGGGGCTGGGCATCTGCGTTCAGTCCGCCGCAGTATTTGATAAAGTTGCGCTTCGACGTGTAAAATCGGGCGTTCGATCGGTACGTGATCGTGTTCGTCTGCGGTCCCGGTCGCGTCGTCCACCACCTGACACTGCTGACCTTGTTGTTGAGGACCAGCCATGGGTACGTGTAGTGGGTGAAGAGGTACACAACAATGGTGAGTCCTTCCACCGCGATCAGTATCATCAATACAATGTATCGCGCGTGCGCCTCTGCGTCTGAGACCGTGTTGTCGAGCCAGAACAGCGCGTGCATGTTCCCGGTGATCAAGTACGTGAGCATTTCAGCAATGATGATCCAGTAGACGAGCCACCGAATGATCAGCGCGACTTGGACGATGATGTAGATGACGAAGATGATGAGCACGGCGTAGAGAATGTCGCTGGAGGTGGTCACCCCAGACGAGTTTGAGGACAGCAGGGTGGATGTTGACCCTGGAATGTCATGGACGTAAAGCACATGCATGCATGCACACACGAGTAACGAGTTCGTTTGAGTTCACCGAAGCAGCTCATCGTCTAGCAACGTTATCGCACGTACCGCTTTTGGAAATGGACAGCGTCGCAAGGACGAGCAGGGTGTACAGCACTATGCACCACGTCACCAGCTGCGCCATAAACGAATACTACACGACGCACACATGCCACACGAATGAGTTCTTCTGCAACCTACATGCAGAGCATGGCGTGTAAGTGGACATTTGCGTCTATACCTTGACGTAGACGCCTCGGTAGCGGCGCTGCAGTCGCCGTCCCGTCATGAAGCTGAACGCTCTGCACACCGGGGGGAAAAAACATAATCAGCACTCCATCAGCTGATTACACGCACACACATATATAGATGTTAAATCAAACACAATCACGCACGTACCGCTCGTAGTTGAACTCTCGTCCAGCGCCGAACATATCCATCTCGTCGCGCTCTTCCGACCTGTCGCTCTCGTCACGCAGCAGGTTGCGAGACGCGTCGGTCGTCGCCGTTGTGTGCTGCTGCTGCTGGGGCATCTGGTGAAGACGCGCTTCTGCGCTGCTCTGCGGTGAGAGCGTCGCCATGAGGCTCTGCTTGAGATCTGTCGACATCTCCCCGTTGTCCGCTGATGAGCTCTTCCGCATCAATGGCTTCCCTCTCGCTCACCTCACTCCGTTCCTGCCGTGCCGCGAGACCAAATGTGCGATTTGTTCCTGTCAAATTCCATCGCTTGTGAATGCTGACGTACTTTATCGAACGGAAACAGTAGTAGCACGAGAGCTTTCGTTCAACTGGCGCTGTTTTTGTGTGACATGGCATAGAATCCGTCCCCTGTCACTAAAATGGGGATGCTTCGTTTCCTTTTCGGCGGTTTCCGCGTTTTGAATCCAAGAAGATGGCGACGAGTGAGCGAGCGGAAAGCCCGCGCCGCTCGACGCCTCTTCTTCATTCACTGACCACAGACAGCAGCAAGCAGGGACTGAAGGGGGGAGGACGACGAAAGGAACCGCCGCGCCTGTATATTTAGACGCGAGGCAAACGCGCGCGCGCGGCAGCTGGAAAGGAGAAACCCCACTTCACGCGGCGCAAAGGAACAGATCAGCAGCAGGCGAACGAGCACGAGCGCCATCTTCTTTTCCATCGTCGTGTGTTTCCTCCAGCGACCAGCCCACCGAACAACCGTATCCACTACCAGCTCGATCGGATCGGAGCTTGCCAGAGCAAGGACAGGCAGGTAGAGAAGGTGGCGGACGCACAACCAGGATCGCCTGTGTGAGCTTGTCATCACGTGGATGTGGTAGCTGGCTCTGCGACCCTTGGTTCAAGGCTCTTCTTCCGTGAAAGACGTGCGTGGTTGTCTCCTGCTAGCTGCACAAGATGGCGATTCCGCAGCATTTCTTCCGATTAGAGACCGAGGGGCTCGGGTCGTCCACTGGCATTGTACCCTCGGCAAGACCGAATGCGTCGTCGACACAGCCAAAGCCAAGCCTCTTCTCCAGGATATTGGGATGGAACAGAGTACGCGGCTTGCCAGGACAGGAGCTCGCGAACGCAGACCAGCTTGCAGCACAAGCGTCGCCCATCAAGAGCCGCGTCCTGTTCATCAACGATGTGCTGCGGACGCACGAGTACGCGAGCTACATCCAGAAGAAGTACAACACCGACCCGTACCACTCGAACGTCGTGTGCACGTCCAAGTACACGATGTTCAATTTCCTCCCCAAGTCGCTCTTCGAGCAGTTCCGACGTATCGCGAACTTCTACTTCCTGATCATCTCGCTGCTTCAGCTGTGCACGAATTTGTCGCCCACGAACGAGTACTCGACGATTGGTCCGCTCGCGATCGTGCTATTCGCGACAATGGTGAAGGAAATGATGGAAGATCGACTGCGGCATCAGCAGGACTACGTGGTGAACCACCAGAAAGTCGAGGTGCTAGGAGCGACAGCTGAGAACCAGACCGCAGACCAGTCGAGTACCAAGGTGACCCAGCACCCCGCCCCGCTTGGAAGCAGTGGTGGATCTTCGCGCTCGCTGTCGTTTCAGCCTGTTTTCTGGAAGAACCTGCGAGTCGGTCATGTGGTGAAAATTCATGACAAAGAGCAAATTCCTGCAGACGTCGTGCTGCTGTTTTCGAGCCACGAAGACGACGAAGCCATGTGCGAAACATCCAGCTTGGACGGCGAGTCCAATCTGAAAGTGCGCCATTGTCTGAAGTGGAACCAGATCAATCCAGAAAGCGTGATGAGCTTCGGCGCAACCGTGAACTCTGAGATTCGATGTGAACTCCCCAACAAGCGCCTGTACAGTTTCGATGGCGTCTTGCGGATCTCGTACGCGAACGAGCAGGCGAGGCTTGATGCGACGGCGAGACTTGAAACGAAGAACTCGTCAGCCAAAGCTCAACGAGCGCCGCGCCATGCCCTCCCGGACATGGAAGAGATTCCTATTAACATCGAGAACGTCCTGCTGCGTGGAATGAAGCTGTGCAACACGAAATGGGTGATTGGTGTCGTTGTCGGAGCAGGGAACGATACGAAGCTGGTTCAGAACATGAAAGCGATCCCGTCGAAGTTCAGTCGTCTGGATCACACCGCCAATCGGTGCATCTTCCTGATCTTCTCAGTGCTGTTTGGAGTATGCTGTATCAGCTCAATTCAAGCGTTTCTCTTCTCGCAGAAGGTCCACACGCGTCCTGGGTACACCACCGCGTTCCCGTACATCAAGCTGTATGGCATCGCCGACATCTTGGAAGCTTGGGTCACCTACCTGATCCTGTACAACAACATGGTTCCGATCTCCCTGTACATCAGTCTGGAGGTTGTGAAGTGGTACCAAGCTCGGCGAATTGAGAATGATCCAAAGATGCGATGCGCAGACAATGGACATGGAGTGACGGCGCGCACGTCGAACGTCAACGAAGATCTCGGTCAGATCAAGTACGTGTTTACGGACAAGACTGGCACCCTGACCAAGAACCAGATGCTGTTCAAGGTGTGCAGTATCGGAGGTATCATCTTCGATGGAAGCAACATGAACTTGCGAAGAATAGCCAAGGCTGCTAGCGGTGGGCTGATGGAAAACGAGACCTCCGCAAGATTCCCAGCTGGACCGCCCTCGACTGCAAGCTCTGGCTCAAAGCATCTTTCGTCCGGTCGTGAAGGCTCAGAAGGCAGGCGTGTCACGAAGCAAGCTTCGCTTTCCGAAAAGGATGTCCGGCCGTATTACCATCTCGTGAACATGATCGCCAACCCGTCGCGGTACATGGGAAAGGAGCAACACTCGCTCGAGTTGGCGCGTCCGTTTTTCCGCTGCCTGCTCCTTTGCCATTCTGCTTCGGTGGCGATCGAGGAAAATGCGCGAGCAGCAGGAAAAGGTGACGATCAATCGTCTAGCTCGACGAACCTAGGAAGTGATGGGCACGCACTGCGCCATATTGGGGGAGTCAACTCTCTCAACGGCTCGCTGGAATCTACTGATGCATTTGGGTGGAGCGGTGCGTCATTGCCGTCGAAGTACGAGCGCAAATACTTCGGATCATCCCCAGACGAAGTCGCTCTCCTGAACGCAGCGATCGAGTTCAAGTGCATCTACGAAGAGCGTGACGGAGACTTGATCCACATCAAGTTGTTCGGGAAGTCGGAGACGTACCGCCTTCTTGCTCTCAACGAGTTTGACAGTACGAGAAAGTGTATGTCGGTCGTGGTGCAGCAAATCCACTCGTATCCTGACGACGACGAGGATGCCGTTGATGCCACTCATGCTGATTACGACCCTGAGCGCGCGAAAAAGAGGAAACAAAGAAGAAGACAGCAGTACCAGAATTCGGCAACCGTCATGGAAGACACCAAAGACAGCTTCACAGAGCTTGAGAGTGCAATATCGAACGACGGCGAAGCCGTGAATGAGCGAGACGAAAGTTACAACCCAAATGAGGTGAGTGACGATGAAATCCTCGTTTTCTCCAAGGGCGCCGACACTGTCATGTTTGCGAACGCAGCAAACGCTCAAGACATCAGCAAGCTGGGGCTGCATGTGCACTATTTTGCAGCGATGGCGCTTCGGACGCTGCTTCTAGGCTTCAAAACCCTGTCCAAGACCGAGTATCTCGCATGGAAGAGCGAGTACAACATGGCGAGGAAATCACTCTCAGATCGGGAACATCTGTGCCTCGAGGTGGCGAAGAAGATTGAAAAGTCGATCTATCTTTTGGGAGCGACCGGAGTCGAAGATCTGCTGCAAGACGGAGTGAAGGAGTGCATCGATCAGCTGTGCCAGGCCGGTGTGAACATCTGGATGCTCACTGGAGACAAGGACGAGACTGCGATATCGGTTGGACACATGTGCGGCTTGATCGGCGAAAAGAGCAAGATGATCATCATCAAGGGCAAGAGCAAGCAAGACTGTCTCGACGAAATTGCAAACGCGAGGCGCAAATTGAAGCGGGAAGGTGTCTGGGTCCCTGGAGTGGCAACACGGAACATGTCGCTCGTGATCAACGGCGAAGCGCTCGAGTTTCTGCTAGCCGATGTGCTCACGCTGCCACAAATGGAGGTGAAAGCCTCTCATTCTTCGCTTCCTAGCCAGAGTGAAAAGATTCGTACGGCGGCGCTGGATGGGTTTACAGATGATCGTGATGGAGGCGACCTCGGAGGCGGTCATTTCCTTGCAAGCGAGTCGATGTCAATGAAATCTGCCGGAAGCCTCCCCATCCAACTCCCGACCCACCACGACCAACATCTACCGTCGCCTGTGAATCGCAACCATCGCGTTTCGTCTCGACATGGTTCAACGCAGCCCTCGATGGCCGATAACAGCGTCGTGTTTCCATCCCACCAGCTTTTCATGGAACTGGCTACACAGTGCACCTCCGTCATCGCGTGCCGCTTGAGTCCTATGCAGAAGGCGCAAGTGGTTGGGCTGATGAAGTCTGCGCCAGGTTCTCCTCTGACACTCGCTGTCGGGGACGGTGGAAATGATGTGAGCATGATTCAAGAAGCTCATGTCGGAATCGGGATCTACGGTCACGAAGGCATGCAAGCTGTGCGTGCTGCTGATTTCGCGATTGCGACGTTCCGGAACCTGTCTCGGCTGCTCCTCGTGCATGGCCGCTGGAACCACCGCCGCGTCGCCCGCGTCATCCTGTTCTCGTTCTACAAGAATATGGCGCTGATCATGACGCTGTTCATCTACTCTTTTCGGAACGCGTACTCGGGCCAAACCTTGTACGAGTCGTACCTGATGGTGGGATGGAACGTCTTGTACACGCTACTACCGATCTTCGTGCTGGGAATCGCAGATGAAGACATCCGAGACTCGACGGTTCTGCAGCACCCGTACGTCTACCGAAGCTCCCTGAAGCGAAGCGAGCTGAGCATCAAGAAGCTGGCGATCTGGGTGCTGAATGCGGTTATGCATTCCTTCCTCGTATTCTTCTTCACAATGAACACGCTGAGTGGAATCTCGTCAACCAAGGGGTACGCGAACGGCTTGTTCACGGATGGCACGGCGGTGTATGGCGCGTTGGTGATCACGGTGACACTGAGAGCGAGCATCGCGATGCAACGCCTGCATCGCTGGGGGCGCTTCCACTACTTTTCTCTCTTCGGCGGCTTCACAGCGTTTCTCATCTTCGTGGTGGCGTACTCGCGGGCGTACAGTATCTTCTCGACGTTCGACGTGTTTCGAGACTTCTACGGCATTGCAAGCATGCTCTTTCGCGATACGTCGTACTGGATACTGATCTTCTTCACGTCGGTCGCATCCATCTCACCGGATTTTGCGATCATGTACCTGAAGCAAATGTACTTGCCCTCCGGCAACGACATCATCCAGGAGATCGACAGCGGGCTTGGACATCCTGATGCCTTTTTCGACCAAGCCGATTTCTCGATTGCGAACCTGCGGATGACAAAGTTTGCCGAGGCACCGTCGTCAAGCCGCTTTGAAGACCAGATTCAAGGCGCTACATCACCCCCAGGACGCGCAGATCTGACGGCATCGCTCTTGGATGGAGAATGGAGCCAGAAGTTTCGCGATTTCGATCGGCCGACCGAGCACGACGAGCTCTCCAAGCAGCTGATCGCGCTGCAGCGCGAGCTTGCCCAAGACATTGGACTTCCAGACCCGATCCTGAAAGAAGACGACGCTCAAACTTCGCGAGCCTTGAATGTCCAGCCGAGCGTCCACCCACTCACACTGGAATTCATGGGCGAAGAGCATTTGACACTGGAGAACGAGTACGAGCTGACTTTCGCATTGCGAGAGAGGACGCGTGTGATTCTCTGCTTGAAGATCCTGGCGTTCGTGATCCCGCTGTATGCAGTCTACGAGTACTTTATCGAAGGCGAGGCTTCGTACATCTGGATCCGTGTTGGCTACTTCATTTGCGACGTGGTCTACATGCGCGTTGCGCGGACAAAGTTCTTCGTCGAGTACTACCAGAGCGCGATTCTCGTCCCGTTCTGCGCGATCGGCATGGCGCTTACGCTCACAATTTCCGATACGGGCAAGTTCGCGGCAGCTCTGTACCCGATTGTGCTCTTCGTGGTGATTCGAGTGAAGTTTCTGTTCGCGCTGATCCTGTCGATCTACAACTTCGCGTTCTACTTGCTCGCGGACAAAGTTGGCATAAAAAAGGAGGGCAGTCAAGACGTGTCAGATCTACTGCTGTTTGCGCTGTATTTGGCGTTTGTGATCACGTTCGGCGCCTACTCGTGCTACTCGTTGCAAATCACGATGCGTCGCGACTTCCTACAGAGTCGCACGCTGCTGATCGAGCAGAAGCGCTCGACCCAGATCCTGAAGAACATGCTCCCCGAGCACATTGTTCAGCGAATGCAGAAGGGCGATACGCTCATCAGCGAGGACGAGAAGGATGTGACCATCCTGTTCTGCGACATCGCCGATTTTTCTTCGTTCGTGAACCGATTCGGGCCAACGGAGGTGGTCTCGCTGCTTGATCGCGTGTACTCCCTCTTTGATCAAATCTGTCAGAAGCACGGTGTCCGGAAGATGGAAACAGTCGGAAAGACGTACATGGCGTGTGCAGGACTGCAAGGCAAGGATCGCGGCAAAGAAGCAGCGCTTCGTGCTGTGTCCATGGCGATCGACATGCTGAGCTTCCTGGACAGGTGCCGAGCCTCGAATGGCAACGGCATCAAGCTACGCATCGGCATTCACTCCGGGCGGGTTGTGAGTGGCCTCGTTGGCATGAAGAAGCAGCAGTTCTCCCTCTTCGGAGACACTGTCAACACAGCATCTCGAATGCAGTCGACTGGGATAACAGGCTGCTGCCAGATCTCGCAGGTCACGTACAAGAAGCTCGCTGGTCACTTCCGATTCGAGGAGCGGCAGATTGAGGTGAAAGGCAAAGGATCGATGACGACGTACATGGTCGGTGAGCCGTTGAGCGACCTGGCACGGATGGCCGTGCTTGGACAGCTAGAGCACATTATGAAGCGTGAGTCGCTCATCATCTCGGAGCACAACGTCCGCAAAGCATTCGAGCCGGATTTCCTCATCGTGACGCGGAACAAGATCGTCCAGAGAGCGAAGAAGCGCTGGGCGAAGTACGATCCTTTCCGAATATTGTTCGGAGCGCCACTGTCAACGCAGTTCGACGGTCAAGCAGGCGGGAGCTCGAGCGCGGAAGTTGACATGCTCTCCGAGATCAGTCCGATGCTGTTGTACTTCAAGGAGGAGGACATGGAGCAAAAGTTCCTGGAGAGTACTCTGTGTGACAGAGTGGAGGGCGCTCGAACGACTCTCTTTCTGCTGGCGCTGTACGCGACGTTCACGTGTCTGCGCGACCTCATGCTCGAGCTTTTGCAAAAGGCATACGCCGGCAGCAAGATCTCGCCTTCGACGTACGTCGTGATCCTGCTGATTCGAAGCCTGTATGCCATCCTGAGCGTTTTTTTCGGTCGACGAGCGCGTCTCGAGTTTCCAGACTACTCCGAGTTCAAGCTGCGCAACGTGCTTGTTGGGATCTACCTGATCGGCATGGTCGCGTTTACTGTCAGCGAGGCGCTGCTCTGGCGCTTGAACTACATGATGGATATCGACACGTCGCCTCGCTACGTGAACTTGTGCCTCGACACCGTGCTTGCGATGTTCGTCGTCTCCAATGGCGGTTCGATCCTGCATCGGCACACCGTGACATTCAACCTCCTGACGCTCGTGGTTGTCGGAGGAGTCAGTTTGCTCAACTTGAAAGTCTTCCACCAAGACCCAACGAAGTTCAACTCGAACTTCAAGACCAGCTACCCGCTCGTGCTCACGTGCCTCTCGGTGATCACGAACTTCATCGCGTCGCATAGCGTGGAGTTCTTCACGCGACGCCAGATCTGGCTCAAGACGCGCACGCAGATCGAGACGATGAACGCCGACCGCCTGCTCTACCAGATGCTTCCCGCTGCGGTCGTGATGCGCCTGAAGGAGGGCGAGATGGTCTGCGACCAGCACCAGCAAGTGGGGATCCTCTTCTCCGACATCAAGGGCTTCACGTCCATCGCATCGCAGGCCGACACGGCACAAGTGGTGAACATCCTGGCGTCGCTCTTCTGCGCGTTCGACAAACTCACGGAGAAGCACGGCGTGTTCAAGATGCAGACCATCGGCGACGCGTACGTGATCGTGTCTGGTCTACCCTATGTGGACATGAGTCTCGGGCCAGTGGTGGGAGCGACGGGCGTCGGGATGAACGGGATCGGGCCCGTACGCGGAGCCAGCAGTCGTGTGCTTCCACTTGGAACGATCGACCAGGGGCTAGCGTCCACAGAGCGCAATACCCAAGGCGCGCTGGCCCGCAGGAGCACGCTGAAGCACAAGTTCCAGATGCACATCCGCAGCCACATCCGCGACCTGCTGTCCATGGCGCACGACATGCACAAGGAGGTGCGCAAGGTGCAGGACCCGAACACGGGGGAGCGACTGCAGATGCGCATCGGTATCCACATCGGCAACATCATCGGTGGCGTGATCGGCACGACGACGCTGCGGTACGACATGTGGGGACCGGACGCACTGACTGCGAACGAGCTCGAGTCGAACGGCGTGCCCGAGAAGACTTTGGTGAGTCCGATCGTGATGGAGGTCGTCAAGGGCATGCCCGACATCAAGTGCACGTTCCACAAGAAGGCGGCGTTCACGAACGTGAGCCTCATGGACACGTACCTCGTGGACTTTGTCGAGCCGACCGACAGTACGGATGGGAGCAACTCGGACAGCGCCATGGGCCTGCTGGGTAGCGTCAACGACGGTGAGGCCGAGTCGCCAAAGAGCGTGAGCTCCATCGTGCTACCAGATGAGCCCGCAGCTGCTCGACCAGGGTCAGGCAAGTCCACGGGATCCATTCCAAACACCTCAGGGGTGCGTGCGTCGCTATCCCAGCAACCAAGTAGTCGGTCAGTGGCTGCTGGGCTACTCGTTAAGCCCACCACGCCGTCCGTCGCTGTGTCGGGCGTCAATCCGACTGGCAGCAGCATGCGGCTCCTCGGTGGCGGTGGTCCAGCTGCAGCACTCCAGGACCGGAAGGAAGCGAGCCCTCTGCCTCGGACCCCAAGCGGCAGCACCAGCGTCGAGCGTGCTTCACACCACAACACCCTGCACACCGTCGACGACGTTTAGTATCGAGACCAAGCAAGAAGAGAGAAGCGCGGCCGGTAAGTCTTTATCCATTCAATAGACTGTAAGTTATTTCATTAGCTTGCTCTTCTCGCGCTCCCCTCAGTCCTGGATGTAGGGAAACGACTGGAAGTCGCGATAGATGAGCTCGCCCTTCGCATTGAAATGGGCCGCACGGTAGCAGCGCTCGCAGAAGAACATGGGGTCCGAGATGCCCAGGCGGTCGCCGTAGCAGATGTACTTGGCGCTGTACTGCTGGCAGATGAAGCAGTTGCGCAGCGAGCGGAAGTGCGGGTTCGGCAGCCGCATGGGAAATGTAGAAGCCTCGTCACCACCAGACGGCTGGCTCATGGCGTCGAGTTCGTGCGGCAGCCGCGCGTCGCGGATGCGCAGCAGGTGCTCGCACTCGCCCTGGTGGACGTACACGCCCGGGAGGTCCACTTTGAGCGCCAGATCGCGGAAGCACGTGCTCTCCATGGGCAGCGACGCGCCTGCATACTCTCTAGATTCGCACAGGTACTTGGCGCCCCGCGAGCCCGGCGCCTTGCGGATCCACTCGCGGATCTTGTCGGCGTAATCAATATTCTCTGGATTTCGGCGGTCCACGTAGAACTTGGAGTCAAAGTACACGAGCTTGGAGCTCTTGTCATGATCACCCAGCCGCTGATCATACGCGCACACGACGAGGTCAATCACATCTGCGAGCGTCTGCGACTCGCGCACGAGGAATGATTGGGTCTTCGACGGCTCTTTGCTCGGGTGCAGCACGTCCAGCCAGATCACGAGCTCCTCGTTCTCACTGGCTGCAGTCGTACCTGAAGACGGATCACCGCCATCGCCGCGCGAGATCATAAAGTTGCTTATCCGCACGTTGTGCGTTGGG
>JAASFQ010000081.1:0-50255 GCA_023333845.1 Globisporangium polare | reverse complement strand
GCTATAGGGACCTTGAGTTGACTGCCTGCTTGATTGATTGATTGACGACTACAGTATCGCAGTCAGCCAGGACGCACTCATTCGCCAGGTGGTTCCATCGGTCCTACGAGTCTGACCCCGCTGCTCCGCAGGATCACCACCGGTTCTTTCATTTCATATGGCTGCATAATGGACTCTTTAGTTTAGCATGAATACAAGGATCATAGATTATATTTCATATGGGTACATAGTCAGCTTGGCTATTGACAGCGAAGAAACTCGATGGATGGTGGTGCGGATGAAGAAAGGAGTCATCTTCTACTTGCTCGCGCGCGCGCGACGCACGACGATCATCGCGGCGCCGATCAAGATGATCGTGCCGCCGAAGATGCTGTAGCCGCTCACGGTCTCACCGAGGATCGTCGTGTCCCAGAGCAGCACGAAGACGACGTCGAAGTAGCGCATGACCGAGGCGATGCCGGCCTTCTCCTGCTGGAAGCCCTTGGTGAGGAAGATCTGGCCCACGAACGCGAAGAGGCCGCAGCCGAAGAGCGCCAGCAGGACGTCCGCCGAGAGGTTCAGCGTGAGACCCTGGTAGGAGGATGCTGATCGAGTTAGCCAGGGTATCACAGTGCTAGCGAGCGGAAGCACACGGCACTCACCGTGTTGAAGCTGATGAGCGTCATGACCGAGAAGCAGATGCCGAAGAGCAGGAAGTAGTGGATGATCACCATGAAGCTGACGTCGTGCAGCTTGCGCATGCACACGTAAGCGCACGCCTGCGTGAACGCGCCGCCGAGAGCGCAGAGCACCGCGAGCGGCGTCGCGTCCTTGGAGGTGATGTGCGCCGGGAAGAGGAACGCCGGACGCGCCACGAAGAGCACGCCCGAGTACGCGAAGATGCCGCTGACGAAGTCGATGCGCTCCACCGCTTCGCCCAGCACCAGCGCTCCCTACATGACGTAGACATCGTCACGCGGTTAGAAAGCCATACCTACTAATTGGCTCAACATGCCACTCAATGCAGCGTAACGCACCAGGAGGAAGGTGAGCACGGGGCTCGTGAAGATGATCACGACGGCATCCGTGAGCACCATCTTGGACATGGCGTAGAACTGCAGCGCGATGCCGACCGTGCCGATGAAGCAGCGGAAGAGCAGAATCCGGTGGTACTTGGGCTCGACGCGCAGGCTCACGTTGCTGTACTTGACCATCACCTGTTGCAACAGTAAGGAACCTCGGTCAGGCTGTGAGTGATAGGGTTTGAAGCGCAGGTGGCCCAGTGCACTCGACGTACAAAGTTGAGGAGCCACGCGATGCTCGTGCGCCAGAAGACCGTCTCGTGCGACGTCACGTGGCGACTCGCGTACTTGACGCACGCCGACATGATGCTGAAGTTGAAGGCCGAGAACGCGATGTACCCGAGCGCGCGTACGCGCCGCCATCGCATCTGGGTTGGAGGCGCATGCGGCACCCAGTGCACGTCGACGGCAGCAGTAGAATCCGCGCCTCGCTGCAGCTTCTCGCTCGCGGGGTCGTCCTTGGACAGCAGAGGCTCGTCGTCGTGGATCGCGTCGCCGTCCTTCTCAATGTCCTGTTGGAAAGCGCCATCGCCAGGCTGCACCTTGCCCTCCGAGTTCATGGCGACGAAGTCGCTCGGGTGCGGCATGGCTGGTTCGTTCCTGTGTTGTTGTTGGCTATGGAGAGAAAGCGCTGGTGAGACGTTGGCCGGATTGCAGAGTGAGAGACAAGAGACGCGAGGCTGTCGGATCCTTCCTTCTCTCCTGTTATAGACGGCACCAAATGAACAGATCAGCCATCGAGAACGAATGCTTTGGGTCAGACACCAAGGAGCGAAATGGGATGGTGCGGTCCATCTGAGCACGGACATACGGAAGACGTTTCGCAACGTGTGGCATATCCTGTATGTCGACTTGAAGCCAAGAGTGTGCAATTCTTGTCAGCTTGATGAGCTTCAGTTGGAGGTTCACCAGATGGGCTCACTCGGTCCTGCGAGTCTGGCCACGACAACACTGGGAATCGCAAACTCTCCACGCGCGACTGACAACCGACTGACTGCGCTGAGAGAAGCACACCGACAGTGGCCACGCCACTCGAGCGGGAGTTAGCACCACTACTGAAGTCGCTTTCGTTCGATATGGCTACACACCTTGACTGGTGATATATATATTGTCCATATGGACTCATTGCATTGCGCATACTGTACGGATCCTGGTCCAGGGTCGCGCGCTCCATGAGGACCTGCTCTCACCTCTCTGGGGGAGACGTCGACAACGAGGAGCGAAGAAGGCGCGAAGGATGCCAGCGACCGACTCGATGGAGCTCCCGAAATGCGAGTATACGTGTATATCGCGCGCTGTCGAATTCGTCACCAATTCACTTCGTGCGCGAACAGTCCAATATTGTGAGCTCAGTCCTTCTATCCAATTCTCACGTATGTGGACTCAGCAGAACCTCGACGCCTTTTCAAGATCCACCGCGCGGCTCCTCGCGAAAGCTCCCAACTCAACCTGCAACGCAAGAGGCGACACCAGCAACAGCACAGGACCCCTCGTGAACCGAGCACTCATGGGCTGGAAGGAGGTGGAGTTCGCCGGCAGCGACAGCTTCGAGCGCGTCCAGAAGCTCCAGCAGCAGCTCTGCACCTCACACACAATCGACGCACTCCTGCTGATCGGCGGCGTCGACAGCTTCCACTCGACGCTCTCGCAGGCCGCGCTCAAGTTCTTGTTCCTTGGGAGCTCTGGCCAGGAGCTCCTAGGCGCGCAGGTCATCTCGCAGCAGCACGAGCGCCTCGAGGACGTCGTGCTGCTCGTCACTTCGCAGCGCATTGCGATCTTCTACTCGTCCGAGGGGGACGCGGCTGTGAAGATTTTGCCCATGATCGCAAGGTGGAGGAACGTCCAGGAGCTCACGTTCCACGACGCGATGGACCCAGACGAGCAGGAGAACCGCAAGATTCAAGCGTTCAAGGCCATGGTCGCTGGGGTCAAGCGCATCGGCATCCCCTATGGCCTGGACGCCCAGGGCCAGGACCTACAGGACACGATGCTCCCGGAGAAGTGGCCGCTTATCCAGTCCTACGGACTCGAGAGCGACTCTACTGGTACCAAGCCGTCGTCCAAGGGCTTCTTCACGATGAACCACGAGGTCGTGAACGTCTCACGAGCGCTAAGCGACCTCATGGCCGAGATGGACGCCTTTGCAGCCAAGCGCGTGGCCCACGAGGTGGCCCCACTGCTGACCCACCACTACGCGCAGTTCCTGCTCAAGCTCGACCACGCCGAGTCGCCCGAGGCTCGAAGTACCAGGAGCGAGCTCGAACTCGGCGAGGACCTGCTGAGCTTCTACGAGTTTGGCACGATGCAGTACGACTCACGCGGGCTACAAGTGCTACCTGAGCGCGGCAGCCGCGTGCTTTACGGCAAGCGCACGAGCGACCTGAGTCTCAAGTCCTCCAGCTCCGTCTTTCTAAAGGATGCTGGGGGGCTGAGCGCGTTCCCGGCGACCCACATGCTCGTGCAGGTCGAGGACCCGTTCTCGGGGGTGCGGCTCGTGCGCTCGTACTTCTTCTCAACAGGTAAGGTCTGCAGCCGCATCGTGGACGAGGACGCGCTCGTGCACCCGCCGTCCGAGGAGAAGCTCGAGCAGCACGACGACACCGAGAGCAATGCGAAAGACACGCAGCTGCTCATTGAGCTCTACGTGCTGCTGCTACGCGGATTTAAGAGAGCGCTCACTGAGCTCGTGGCTCAAGTCACTACCATCAGTGGCTCCTCACTGTCGCTGCACAAGTGCATCGCTGAAGCGAAAGCAAAGGCGCTGGCAGTGATGAAGGAGCACTCAAGCGCCCGCTCGTACGCGCTGCAGGAGAACCAGAGTGCGGCGCTTGAGGAGCAACTGAGTCTCACGGTCGAGTGTCTCGACACGCGAGGGTTGTCAACGGACTTCCGAGCCAACAGTACGAGCCGGGAACACTGAGGTTTGCTACGTGAGGCTCTAGCTAACTCGTGCATTGCGTGACTGTGTTGTTGCTACCCAGGCATCAACCTCCTGTACGTGTCCATGAGCCTCGCGGACGTCCCCAGCAAGCTCGATCCGTCCAAGTCCCTCGGGTCCCTCGTCGTTGGCGACTCGATCCTCATCAAGGGCGCCGGTGGGCCAGGTTCTCACTTAGCCGGGGACAATAAGGCGAGTTTCCTGTGCGTGACCGAGTCGTTCCCGCACTTCCGGTCGTGGATCCACGGCGGCGAGGAGGCGGACTTTGTGCGCGCGCTGCTGGCCACGATGCGCTCCGAGTTCATGCTGCAGAGCCCCGCGATCCAGCTGGGCCGCGCGGTCGCCACGCTCGACGCCATGGTCGACGACGTCCCAGGCAGCAATACCGCTAGCGACACTACTGCTAGCACTGGCCAAGAGCGCGACTCGCAGGCGACGGCCCAGGTGGCGCTCGCCAAGGCCGTGCTGCTGCTCGACTGCGACGAGCTCCCGCGCGTGAACGGCTCCATGCGGCTCTTTTCGGGAGGCTTCGTGTTCCTCTCGCCGCATCTGAACCCGATCCTGGTCTCTTTCGCCAAACACGTGCGCAGCTTCCAGGTCGTGGCGTCCCAGTTTGAGGAGCTCGTGCTCCTGAGGATCGACCTCAGGGCTGATGGGCACACCGGCGCCACACCGGTACGTAGTGTAGTATCCCTAAGCTCACTGGCTGCGGTTCGTTGCTGGTGTGTACCCCAGAGAGTGAAGGCTAACACTGTTGTTCTTCTTACGGCAGCTCTCCGAGTCGCTGCCGTTCACGGTCGCGTGCCAGGAGCTCTTCCTGCCGCTGCTCTCGGGCTCACGCTTCCAGGAGGAGATCCTGCGCGTGCTCAACGAGACGTGGAAGGGCGTGGCCGAGGCGCTCGAGATCCCGTTCTACCGTCCGCACGACCTCAGCCTCGCGTTCGACGGCGGCGGCGTCACACCTCGTGACACTAGCAGCAAACGCCCTGATGACGAGCTGCCTGCTGTCGTGCGCAGCATGTGCACGGAGCTCGTGGGCTCAGCTCAACGGACTCCAGGCACTGGAGACTTGTTCCCAAAGTGGTTCATCCCCAAGGACGCCAACCCCGTCACAACCTTAGGCAAACCCAACTCGAGCAAACTCTGTGTCCCGATCACCGTCATGCTGGGCATCCCAGGTAGCAGCGCCGTTGGGATCGCCAAGTCGGTCTGCGACTTCTCGTCGGGGGCCAATGACTGGGTGCACCTAGTGGTTGACGCACGTGAGGCCAAGGACCAAGAACGCTATGAGCAATTCATATTCGCCCAGGTTCAGAAGCAGCTCACTGAGTCGATCGGGCACATCCGCGGTCACATGAACCCTCTCGTGCACCCGCGCATCATGCTCTCGGTCGTCGGGTACGTCGATCCGGTCACTGTAGCCGCGGCCATCAAGCGCGTGGCGGCCACCTTGCCTTCCCCGGTTCTCCAAGTCAAACTGAGCCTCATGGTGGCCTGTGTGAGCGCGACGAACGTGTACCTCCCGGACCCACTGGGGGCACAGAGTGCGTTCCCAAAGCTATTCGACCAGCTCACAGCGGGTTTCACGACGCACGTGGTGCTCACACACAGCTCCGAGATCTCGGCGAGTCAGCTGGGACGACTGCGCTTCCACATCGACCAGGTGAACCCGTTCGCGGACATCCAGTGCCTCTCGCAGGACGTCTTCGAGGGCCCCATCACGTCGCTACTGGCGGTTGACCGCTTCGAGAGCGCCTACTATACCTCGTACCGGGACGCGCACTTCCCAGGCTGGTCTGAGAGTGAAGGTGGAGCCAACGGTCAGTGGTCCTCAAAGTACGTCGCTGAGCTGACGACGCCAGCCCCCGAGACGCTGCGCTTCAAGGTGGCGCCTGGGATGGAGCGCTCGCGGTTCCTGCACCTTGTGGGGGTCACGCTCACGCCCTTCGCCGTTTTCTCCAAGGCCTTGGAGAAGATGGCGCCCGAGAAAGGGACCAGCAGCAAGGGCATTCGACTGGCGCAGGCGCTCGCGGCTGAGAAAGTACGTGCTTCTGCCACCACCCGCTCGATGATGCTCTCTCCTGGTGCTGACTCGAAACACACTGCTGCTGCGTACCAGTCATCGTCTTCCAGTGGTGGAGACAGCGAGTTTGGCTGGTGCTGGGGCGTCGAAGGCCGCGTGACCTTCGCTGGTGAGCCCGAGAGCGTATACCACTACGTCTCCACTGGCACGTGCGTGCGCATGCGCGTCGAGTCCAAGGTGATGACCACGAACCAGAACCAGAGCCTCCAGCAAGACGGTGGCAAGGAGGAGGAGCACAAGACTGCGGGCAGCACTTCCAAGCTGGAGCTCCAGATCACGGGCGTGGACCTGAACGCGGCCAAACTGCACGACCTGCTGCTCAACTGCTACGCGCACGTGGAGCGCTCGGTCGCGCCGCTGCGCAACAAGTCTTCAGTGAGTATCGACGAGAAGCGCGAGATCCAGAAGCGCCATGTAAGTTGCTGTAGCGTAGGCACTCTGCTGAGATCTTATTGACGAGTTTGGCTCTGTATTGGTTTGCCGGGTACAGGCAATGGACCCGCTCCCCGAGGGCTTCCTGTACGACGGCTCCAACTACGTCGACTTTTTCGGCGGCCGCTACGAGTTCCACCCGAACATCGCGCTCTTCATCGACGAGCACATCGCTGCGGCGAACGAGCGCACCAAGCAGACGAACGTCAAGGCCGAGGAGAACCGCCACGCGCATCAGACCTTCGTCAAGCGCGTCTGCTAAAGATGCTCTTGTCCATATACTGCTCCCAACCTCACGCATGTCCCTCTTTAACTTTGCAAGCCAATGCATACAAAACCCTTACCTTCCTCCAGTCCCACGAACACACGTACCGCTTATTTCAGATAAATGCCTCGGTAATCCGTGTGCAGAGTCGGTTAGAAATCCGCAAAGTACTTGGCGTCGTCCTCGGGGTCGATGCTCTCGGCGCTCGAGAGCTCTTGTTCTGCTGTTGTCCACGCCATTGGCATGGCTGCGTCTGCTAGAAAGTCCATCTGGAGACTGTAGGGCCCGAGAATGTCGCTCTGGCGCGTTCCTTTCGCTTCCAGGAGCCCCCACTCGACGCCATCAAACCACGCGTGCGCCATTACCTGCCAAGTTGCAGCAACAGCAACAAACCCGGTAGAAGCAAAATGAGCTCCACACACACGAGGTTCACACACGCACAGTGCTGGAGTCGTACCTCAGAGGCGCTGAGCCTCTGCTCCGGTTTCATCGCCAGCAGCCCGCTATTCAACAACAACGTCGTCAGTGACAAGGCGCTCCAGCTAGCTAGCGACGTTATTAGCTGAGATACGTACCGCAGCAGCGACCGAAGCTCTCTGCTAAGCACTGGCGGCGATGGCTGTGTTGTTGATGACTCCTCCTGAGCTGATAACACGAACTCTTCAGTCTGCAATCGAGTCGCGACCTCAGCTACAGACTCAAAGTACGAGTCCAGAGGCGCTTCTGCCGTGGGTTTGTACGCCCAGGGCGGACGCCCAACCACCATTTCGTAGATCACGACGCCCAGGCTCCTACATACGGCCAGGACAGTTAGTGACTCTCAATCTTGTCCATAGTAGGCACTTCCACCGCTGACCACTCACCACCAGTCCGCCTCAAAGCCATGCGAGCCCCTCGTGAAGATCTCGGGCGCCGTGATGTAGTGCGTCCCACAGAACGACCGCGTCCGCTGTTCAGCACCGCCACCAATCATCTGCTTCGCAAAGCCAAAGTCGATCACTTTGGCAAAGCCCTGCTGGTCGATGAGCACGTTGCCGCTCTTGAGGTCGCGATGCACAAAGCCATGGCTGTGTAGTGTGCGGACTGCGAGCACGATCTGTGCAGCAAAGAACCTGGCGACGACCTCGGGAAGCCTGCCTGAGCGGTCCTTGTACCTCCAGATGCACTGGTAGAGCGGCTTCCCGTCGATGTACTCCATTGGGATCGAGTGGTAACCTTTGTCTTTGTCGTCGTCCTGCGCTTGGTCCTGCTGATGATGAGGACTTGCAGACCGGCACAGGAAGGGGCTCCGCAGTGTCGAGAGGATCTGCTGCTCCGCGCGCAGACGCTCCTGCTGCTGCGGTGTCGAGAGCCTCTCGAGTGGGATGCGCTTCACCGCTGTGTACGATGTGCAAAAGTGATTAGCTCAGAGACTAATGCGCTAGTGGCAATGAGCGTGCCACAAAAGGACGGACGCACCGACGAGCGCATTGTCGTGCTTGCGCCGGCAGAGATGCACGCTGTTGGAGAGCCACCGGGGGTGGGAAGGCAGACAAAGGTGAGGGTGTACGCTCGCGCGACAAGTGAGTAGCGCGAAACGCTGGACGCACGACTGAGGGAGCGCGGTGACCACGTTACCTCGCGCAGCCGCCCTTGCCGAGGAGCTCGAGCTCCTCCATGTTGGTTGGTATCTTTTGCCGGCGCCAATCTCCAATTGTGTGGACTCGGATTGAGGCACACATCAGATCTGAGTTGGAGGGTCCTTTTACAAAAAGGGGTATGCCCTTCTTCTTCTCCTTTTTTTTACAAAAGAAGCACGAGTTCAAGCTTGACGTTTGGATGTGAAAAGCCGTCAAACGCTCGTATCATGCGTCCATGGACCTGCTGCTGTTGCTAATGAGGTAGTCGCGCTGGGAAGGGAATCGCCATGCAGTTGTTGCAAGTATTGGGGGAATCCGTCGTCCTTGCGAGGTGAACTGAAGCTCAGGTTGCTCCCTCCTTTCTTTCCAAGGCAGGTTCGCGGTCATGGAACACGAGCTTTCAGTAATCAGAGAGTCTCTTTGGGAGGGCCGTCGTTGACGTGCGCGGCTCCCAAGCAAACGCTGCGATTGCTTGGTTTCGCTGGACTTCTTTGCACCCATCGTGGCCGAAAGGGAGGCTTTAAAGGGAAGTCCCGTTCGAGCCCAGCAGACCAAAAGGACGGATTAGTGCGCTTCAACAAAGTCGGAGGCCGGGGAAGAGTGCCGCGGCACGCGTTTGGCGCCATTTTTGGTGCGCAAGGAGCCACGTTGAAGCCTTGCCGGTTCGCGTTTCGACGCGGACAGCCAGCAGCAGCCCGGGGGTTTTGCTGGTGATGATGTGACGCGGCCCCGAGGAAGATTTGGTGGCTCATCAAGAGTCGAATCTCGTTTCTGGGAGTCAGTTCGTGTTGCACACCGCGATGGACGCATCACGACCTCTCATCGTGTGCATTCTGACTTGTGCGCACTTATAAAACAAGCGAACCCGCTTGTGCTGTATATCTCATTCGTATCGAACAGGCTCATCATATTTAAAGAGCACTATTTCTATCTCGTCCATCACTCACGGTCGATTGGCGCTGGACCCCAGATTCACGGTTTCAGATTCACCTCCTCCATTCGAATTGAGCCCACGAGCTCAACTCGTGGCCGCGAATCTCGCCCATCAGCGGAATCTGCACAACGTGACTCACGAGAGTCACTCCGAGCGGGAAGCTCGTACCGTAATGGGTGACAGATGGAAGCAGGCAAAAAGACGAACGAGTACTGTCCCCGACTTTGATGTCTCGCCGTCTGGGAGCTGCTGAGGCTTCCGCCGCTGACAAAACTGCTGCTCAGAATCGAACTTGACTCCTCCGAGCCACCTTCCAACCTCCAAGCAACCCCCGCGTCGCTACTCCCAACCACTTCAGCCATGAAGACCGTCTCCTCGCTGTTCTTCGGCCTCGCCGCGCTCCTGCTCGCGTCGAATGGGCCCGAGTCCTCGGTGCAGGCCTACTCGGCCAGCTTCGACCTGCTCGACCACACGAGCCAGCTGAGCTACTACCACCCGGCCAACCCGTTCTACCCGGTGGACCAGACCGCGCTCCCGGCCAAGTGCACGGTCGACCAGCTGCACCTCGTGGCGCGCCATATGACGCGCTACCCGTCCACCGGCAGCTACAAGGGCCTCCAGCGCTTTGAGACCAAGGTCCAGACCGTGCTCGCGCAGGCCAACACGACCACGCTCGCGCCGGAGCTCGAGTTCCTGCGCACGTGGAAGCTCAACACGGTGGTCACCAACTCGGCGACCCAGGTGGAGAACATCACCGCGCTCGGTCTCCAGGAAGCCTTCGACTTCGGCCAGTCCGTGCGCTCCAAGTACGCGCACCTGTACCAGCCAGACTCGACCGTCTGGTCGGGCAGCGTCGAGCGCGTGCAGCTCACGGCCAAGAGCTTCATGAAGGGGCTCTACGGCCAGGCCACCGAGGACAACCACTACGCGAACCTCATCACGTCCAACTCGTCGGACCACAACATGGGTGCCAACACGCTCACACCGATCGACTCGTGCACCAACTTCCCGAAGGATATCCCGGGCTCGTACCAGACCGCGTTCACGGCCACGTGGGTGCCGCAGTCGCTCGCGCGCCTCGAGAAGCTCTGGCCTGGCTTCGGCTTCATCTCCGATGACCTCTTCGGCATGATGGACCTGTGCATGTACGAGATGAACCTGCTCGGCAAGACCCAGCGTCGCTTCTGCCAGGTCTTCACGGACGAGGAGTGGATCAACTACGAGTACAACAAGGACTTTGGCTACTACTACGACTCGGGCTGGGGCAACCCGCTCGCGCGCGTGGCCGGCCTCCCGTACGTGAACGCGGTCTCGAAGCTGCTCGCGCAGCCGCGCACGGCCTCGTGCCAGAACATCTACGTGGCGTTCTCGCACGACACGCAGATGACGGTCTTCATGGCCGCCTTCGGCATCTTTGCGGACGACACGTGGTCCAACACGACTGTCTCGGCGAGCCGTCGCTTCCACTCGTCGCGCGCCGTGGCCATGGGCTCGCGCATCGCGACCGAGCGCCTCAACTGTGGTGCTGACGGTACTTTCGTGCGCCTCACGGTGAACGACGCCGTCGTGCCCTTCGAGGACTGCAAGAGCGGCCCGGGTATGTCGTGCTCGCTCGAGGACTACCTCGTGCGCCTCAAGGGCATCCAGACCAAGGTCGGCGACTTCATGACCAAGTGCGGCGTCCCGGCGACTCCTGGTCTCAGCTCCGAGCTCCGTCTCTTCGACAGCCCGGCGCGCAACCTCTGCAGCAACAGCTGCTAAGCGCTTCGGTTGTCTTGTGAGCGAGAACCAACTCTCTCTCTCTCCATGGCCGCGGCGCTTGATCCGCTCTCAGTCACAGTCACTCGCATTACCAAGTTTTGATCACCATGTTCTTTTTGCAATGAAAAAAAGCTACCACGGAAATAGCGCTGTCTCGTACCACACACCTGCTGCGTGTCTTCAGTCGCTCTTCCCTCGCCGTTCTGCCTCTTGTGCTGGCGCTCACTGTGTTTCCTCAACCGCAGACTCCTTCGTCGTGAAGCGCAGCGCCACCTCACCTCCAGTGATCCTTTCGCTCCCGCTCGTCTCAGCCCAGTTCTTCCAGAGGCGGGATTTGCTGCCGCCGCATAGAAACATCCACACAAAACGTTTCGTCTCACGCGACCGACTCTTCGACACGAATGGAACGATGGCTACATCGCCATCTCCTTGGAAACGCAGTCAATGGGGTTCATCCATCCATCCAGATATGAGCCTATCCATGTAAGGATCCCTCAACTTTTCCCGTGAAACTCGCTCTGCGCTGCTGCTGCTGCTATCCGTTGAGAATTCGCCATCTCTCGAGGAGCTCACTACTTTGCAATTCGCCACCAACCAACGAGGCCATCCAGTCCACCCATCAGTCGTCTCTCATCGCCCAAAAAGATGTGGAGCGCCTCGCAGTTCCTCCACGAAGCGCTCAGCTCAGCTACCTCTTCGTCGTCGTCGTCGTCCTCCCTGCTGCTGCTCGTGTGCGCGCTCGTCGCAGGATGGTACCTCTTCGCGCCTTCCAAGCAGATCCGCGCACTCAAGTCGATGCCTCGTCCATTATCAACACTCCCGATCCTCGGCAACACGCTCGACCTCATGTTCAAACAGCGCGACCGGTTCCACGACTGGACCGTCGACGAGTGCGTGCGGCAGAAAGGCAAGCCGTGGCTCTTGACTGCGATCGGGAGGCCCGCGTCCATCGTGCTGAGCAACGCCGCCGTGTTCGAAGACGTGCTGCAGAAGCAGTTCAAGATCTTTGAGAAGGGTCCCGCGGGCCGCATGATCGCCAAGGACATGTTTGGAGGCGGCATCTTCGGCGTCGACGGCGTCCAGTGGCTCCATCAGCGCAAGACCGCGAGCCACCTCTTCTCGCTGCAGATGATGCGCGACATCATGGAGAAGGTCATCGTCGAGGAGACGAGTGTGCTCTGCGACCTGCTCGACGACGCCTGCGCGTCGCCAGACAAGCCCGTGGAGCTCAAGGAGCTCGTAGACCGCCTCTCGACCGAGATCTTCGTGCGCATCGGCTTTGGCATCAAACTTGGGTGCCTGCAGAACAAGCAAGAGGGCGAGTTCCTCGAGTTCTTCAAGGCTTTCTCGCACTGCCCGGTGGTGATCCACTCGCGCATCCACCAGCCCATGTGGCTCTGGCGCCTCAAGAGGTTCCTCAACGTCGGGCTCGAGAAGCAGCTGAAGAAAGACATGAAGCTCGTGAACGACAAGATCTACGAGATGATTGAGAGGTCCATGGCGAACAAGGTAGCAAGCAACAACGCACACGACACACCTCCGCAGAAGGACCTCATCTCGCTCTTCATCGCGAACGAGGGCTCCGAGTACAAAGACAGCGACGACAAGACAGTGCGCGTCGAGACGACTTCGCAGCTCATTCGCGACGTCGCGTTCAACTTCATCGGCGCCGGACGAGGCACGACGGCGCACACCTTCTCGTGGTTCTTCGTGATGATGAATCGGTACCCAGACGTGAAGAAGAAGGTCCGGGCCGAGCTCCAGGCCCAGTTGCCCGAGCTCTGCAGCGGCGCGAAGAGATCCGCGACCATGGAGGACGTCCAGAAGCTCGTGTACCTCGAGGCAGCGATCAAGGAGAGCCTGCGCCTGAACCCGCCGGCCCCCACGAACGCTCGCACGGCCAATCAGGACACAACGCTGAGCGATGGCACGTTCCTCAGGGCTGGAACTCGAGTGATTTTGCCAACGTACGCTGCGTCACGTATGACTTGGATCTGGGGTGAAGACGCCTGCGAGTTCAAGCCCGAGCGCTGGATCGACCCGGTGACCGGGAAGATCCTGGCCATGTCGCCGTACAAATTCCTGGTCTTCCACGCCGGTCCGCGACTGTGCCTGGGCATCAAGCTCGCGATGATGGAGCTCAAGATCGTGCTCGCGACGATGATGAGCCGCTACGACATCACGACGTTGCGTGACCCATTCGAGATCACGTACGCGACCTCCATCTCGCTGCCGATCAAGGGCAGCGTCTTCGTGACTGTCGAGCACGCCGACACCCCTGCTGCTGTGAAGTCTCCGGCGACTGTGATGGCTGGCGTTGGCGCGTCGTAAAGTGTGTCAGATCCTACTGTCACCCCGCCTCTCTGGACTCCATGTCGTGTGCTTCTCTTACCTGCAGTGTCGTTTGCATTCTCCGCATGCCTGTTTCCTTTGCCTTTGTCCTCGAAACTCCTCTGCATCCAGCTTATATCATCGTTCAATGCCAACTCGAGGTTACATTGTGATGAATAGAAGTAGGGTAGCCTACCAACTAGCGCTCTCTCTCTCTCTCTCTCTCTTGGCATTCGTGTGAGGCAGCAATGCGTGACCTCGTTACTGAGCGAGCTGTGTTGTCCTCTCTGGATCACCACATGAAGCGCGCGGTGGTACCGTCCACCCACTGGTAGGGCTTCGTGAGGAAGATGTAGATCGTAATCGCGTTCACAAGCGCGTACGCGAGTGTGGTTGTCCACAGCTGGAGCGAAGGTTGCTGCGGAAAAGAGGAAAGGCTTCAGTTAGTAAGACGCATGAATCCGAAGAACCAAATAGACAACCTAGCAACGAGCGAACCTGTCCGGTGTTCAAGTGGAAGAGGATGAAAGGGACGAGGAAGTATCGCGGTCTACAGAAATACACAGGCACACATACACATCAGCTTAGCACATCTTTGGTAGCCTCGTAGACATTGACGTCAGCAATACGATCTCAAACACTTGCTCAACGAGAGGCGACGGCACGAGGACCAGCGAGACTGCGATCGCGTACACGAACATCCAGAGCGGCGACCGGTTCCTTCCTGCTCCATAGGCATGGCATTAAGAAATCGCATCAGTGTCGCTTACAACATCACCCGCCAAGTGCAAAGCTCACACACGCGTACTCAGCTCGGTCCAGCAGCGCCAGCCGAAGAACAGGTAGAGCGATGCCGGGAGGAACTTTGCCAGCGCGTGCTTGAGAAAGAACTTTCGCCAGATGTAGAACGTGTAGTGGCGGTTGTCTGCACGCATGAACTTGTGCACGGGGCTGAAGAACGCGATCGTGAGCAGCACGAGCGCTATCCCACATACCATAAACAGCAGTCCCTTGGGCTCTTTCGCGTTGCGGCGCACCGAGTCAGCGAACCTCTTGATGCTCGCCGGCGTAAAGAGACTCGCGCCAAAGCCCGAGGCGGCGACGACGATGAAGTAGAGAATCTGCGCGCCGTGGAAACCCGCTTCGTGGTTAGACTTGTCGCCGACCACGATCCCACCGTTCTTGACGAGGAAGGCTGCGAAGCCCAGCGCGATGACGACGAAGGGCCACACTATCTGCACGAGCGACACGAGGTTCGTGATCACGACCACGACGAAGTTGATCAGGACGCGTTGCGCACTGTCATTGTGGCAACAGGTAGCCAAACAGGCAGGTAAACAGCTGACCCCAACACTGAATGGCTGCGAAGAACAGCTTCGCAAGTTGGAAATCACATACCTGTTGCGGACCACGATCGCGTTGCCAAGTCGTGCATCTTGCTTGGTGGTTCTGCAGATTCAGCAATTCAATGGAGATTGCTAGTTGTTAGCAAGGTAGGCGCTTCACTCCGAAATGGCTCGCTAGCACCAGTGGCCAACGCAACAGAAGTACCCACCCGTAGATGTAGCTGCCGTGCGAGAGCTCGACGCACTTGACGATGACGGTTCCTGCGACGAACGCGACCCAGATGATGTTGGTCTGGCGGAACAGCACGGCAGCTGCACCACTCTGTAGTACACAACCAATAGCTATTGCTGTTAGCTTCTTTGACTCTGTGACAGCACTCGACGCATGCAATCTGACGTAACGCACCAGAGCGCTGAGCACGTAGCTCCTGCGCGCCGACGGGTACTGCAGCAGGTCCACTTGCTCCTCAAAGTAGTACATGAGCAGCACGAAGAACGTCGCGCCGCTGTCCGTGTAGAAGAGGAACGCGAAGAACAAGTGCACGGGGAACGCGACGATCATGAGCGCGTGCGCAGTGCTGTTCGGGTCGCGTGGCTGCTCACTCAGCAGTGACAGATTGCGCAACGTAAGCGTATAGGTATATCACTACTGTGATAGTTTATAGCCATTGCACGCACCACAATGAGTGCACGGAGCTTCATGAGCAGAAATGCGCTCCCCATGGCGAAGAGCACGTTGACGCCGCGCAGCACCGCGGGCGAGCAGAACGCGACGCCGACCATCGCGGCAACATGCGCGTAGAGCGTCGCGACAAGGTAGAGTCCCGGGAACGTCGTGATCTTGGGATCCCATGCGCCTGGTAAACAATCGCACGCATGCGAACTCGTTATCACATGCCGTACCGCGATGTGAGCGCAGAGCAGACGTACCAAAGTCACCGTCGCAGTACTTTTGCGTCTGCGGGACGTGGAAGATCTCGTCCTACAATGCACACGGAAGCCGTCGATACAGCGCGCAGACTTCTCGTCAGCATACACGCACAAGCACGCCTGTTGTCCGAGCAATATGCACAGCTTCAAGTGCCAGGCGGTTCTCCGATCCATGCACTCACCATGTACGGCTCGGGCGCAAAGCGGTTCACCTGCGCGAGCACCGCCGCGAAGATGATGCCCAACACGAGCACAACAGCGCCTGTAGGAGAAGACAAGGGGCCGTGCGCTCCGCCTCTGCTTGCGGCGACGGCTGCGGCCGCCACCTGCGCGTGGAAGGCGGCGTCCGAGCCCGAGCTTTCGCGCCTCATGCTGCTTGCCACGTCGCGCTTTATCAAGTGCGTCACGTGGTGTCGGTTTTTGCTTGACTGTGAATAATACTGCCAGGATTAGCTTGCTATTGTGGCTAATAATGGTATTTGGCCTCTCTATGTCCATGCTAGCAAGCCACATTCAAACCGCAAGACAAACCCGCCACGAAAGAGAAGAAAGCAAAAGCACATGTGTGCGTTTCGAAAAAAGGGAAAAAGCAAAGCGAGCAAGCGCACAGAAGAAACAAACAAGCGCTTGCGTCCGAGCACAAGATCTCCCAGCACAGACACACAGAGACACACACACTTGCGTCGCCTCCTTCCCTCCCTTCAAGTCTCTTCATGGCGAGTGCGGGCGCTTCGTCGTCCTCCGCCATCGCGGCCGTGGATGGCGCCGTGAAGGCCGCAGGGCCGTCCTCATCCGCATCCTCTACGCTCACGTCCCCGGGCTCCGTGGCGTTCTCGTCGCAGCCCGTGGCGCCCGTGGTGGTCAACAGCCACGCGCGGCGCCCGTCGAGCGACGCGTCGCCGTCCTCGTGGGCCAAGAACAGCGGTGGTGGTGGTGGTGGTAGTGCTGCCGCAGACTCTACGCCTCCCCCAGCCAGTGACGACATGCAGCAGCAACAGCACAGTCGCAGGAGCTCGACAGCGCCGCCGTCCCCCTACAGCAGCAGCGGCGGCTCGGAGACGTCCGAGGAAGAGCGCAACCCGCGTCCAAAGAGCAGCAGCGCCAGTGCGAGTAAAGACAGTAGTAGTGGTGTCCAGCAAGCGCAGGCGCGTCAGAGCAGCGGTAGCGGTGGTTCTGCGCCGTCGGCGTCGCAGTCCCTGCCGTCGATCTCCGGCGCCGCGCTGCTCCAGTTGCGCAGTAGCGGCGGTGGCAGTGCGCAGTCCCTCGAGCGCATGAACAGCATCCAACCGGCCGAGAAGCGCGGCGACGAGCAGTACGAAGGTGGCGCTAGCAGTGGTGCTAATGCTGCTAACTCAGCGCGCCACTACCGCCGCAGCCGCTCGCGCAGCCGCGAGCGACCGGAGGCAAACGCGGGCGGCCGCTGGAGCAACAGCAACAACAACAACAGCATGGAGAGCGTTGGTGGCGGTGACAAGGACGTGGTGATGGTGAGCCGCTCGGAGGACCGCTCGAGCTTTTCGGGCTCGAGCGACGACCGCGAGCTGCGCATCATGTTCCACGGCCGCGAGATCTACGCGGACGACCTCATCGGCCTGCGCGTGGCCAAGACCTTCGTGGGCCACGGCCGTTTCCTTGGACAGGTCCGTCAGTGTATACTAAAGTATCACTCTTGATACTCGTGTGCTTGATACTAATGGGCTTTGTTGTTTGGTGCCAAACATGATTGCGTCTTGTATACAGGTGGTCAAGTTTGATGAGCCAACGTCGCTGTACACGGTCGTGTACGCGGACGGAGACGCCGAGGAGCTCAATATCGACAACACGATCCAGATCCTGATCCAGGACGAGATCGAGCGCGCCGACCCGTCGCTGCCGCCCGTGGCCTCGGCCTACGCGAAGGAAGTGTACCCATCTCGCCCCGAGAGCCCGGAGATCACGGGCGCCAAGGGCCCGTCGTCCTCGTCCTCGGCTCCTCACCCACAGCAGCAGCGATCTCAAGTGCCGCCACCGTCCGCCCCCGCTGGCCCAGTTCAGATCCCAGTGGCAGGCGTCGTCCCATCTGCCGCTGATCCAAGCGCCGGTGCTGCCTCTGGACCGCGCGCGGCGCTGCAGATCAGCGAGCGAGAGGCGCAGTTCGTCGTCGGTCTCTTTGAGAACCATGCGTTGCCCGTGCTCGTGCGTGAAGGATGGAAGATCCAGACGTCGCAGTCGGGCTTGGAGCAGCGGTTCTACGCGCCACAGGGCAATTTCCCAGGCGCTGGACGGGTTTTCACGTCGGCGCTCGCGGTTGTGGAGCTCATCGCCTCGGACAACGAGCTGCTCAGTGTGTGCTTCCCACAGAACGTGCATTCGGCGATCCTGTCGCTCTTCCCCGAGTCGTCCCGCATGCGCGAGAGCGCCCACCACTCGCGCAAGCGCGTGCCAGCAGCAGGTCCACCGGATGTCGAGCCGTACGACATGAAGCGCCAACGACCTGGTAGTCGTGACGAGATGATGACCAGCGACCGCCCGACGACGAGTCACATGCGTCCGGTGTCGGCGAGCCGTGGCCCTCCCCCTGCTTTGTTGTCTTCGTCATCCCAGCCGCGCCATGGTGGCGGTATGGGCGACCAGCGCGGCTACCGCCACTCGGAAGACATTGTGATGGAGCGTGAGCGCGAGCCGTATGCAGCTGATCGCGTGCCGCCAGTGTCTTCGGAACGATTCAGTGGACCTCCCCGTGAAGGCAGCCGAAACGGTGGCGGTGTGCGCCCAGGCAGCCACCCAGACGCCGGTGAGTACCGACGAGCCTCGCCTGGTGACACTCGTGGCACTCCTCCGCACCGCGGTCCTCCGCATGAAAGCTCGGGTCCACGATGGTCAGGCGGCGGCGGTGCACGTTCAGCACTGAGCAACAAGTCGGATCCGGCAGAGTACCGTCGTCAATACGCAGACTCCCCCGAGTGGCGCGAGCGCGAGATGCCAGTTCGAGGAGGTTCGTCTCAGTACTCGTCCGGGCCGCCTCCGTCGTCGTATCACGAAGGAGCAGCTCCGTTCCGAAGCCACTCAAGATCGGAAGATCCACCTTATTATGCTGACCGCCCCAGTGCTTCTCGTCCAGGTGACGCTCTACCAGGTGCGTACCGATACCAAGAAGTACCACGCTCGCCTGTACGTCGCAGTCCAAGTGCGGATCACTTCGGTCATCGCCATGGGTCGTCGTTGTCGTCCTCTGCCGGTGGACGAGCTGGACCGCCTTCTGCTGGCCCGGAGGGTTCCATGTCGTCGTCGTCGTCGTCTACTCGAAGAGACTCGGTGCCCCCAGAGTACCGGAATTCAAGCACGGGCGAACGAATGGGACGCGGTGGTCCGCCACCTCAAGGGCGAGGGGATCCTGGGAGCATGCCTCCTGGTCGTGGGCCGTCGTTCTCGATGATGGACGTCGACAGGGTTTCGATCCCGCGAGCGGGCGTGCCCTCGTCTGCCGCTTCCCTGCTGGAGCACTCGCGCGTATCGTCCGACAGCGGACAGTCGTCCAAGTGGGAGAACAGTCGCCCGTCTTCGGAGCATGGCGGGTACGACCAGCCGAACGAGCGCGGCCGATCCCCGCTTGGCAGTGAGGCTCCGAGCCAATCGTACGGCAGTAGTCAGCAGCAGCACCACCGTCACCGTCACCAGCAGCAACAACAACAGCACTCGAGCCACCACCGCCACCACCACCAGCAGCGAGTGCCGTCGAGTGGAGACAACAACAGCTACGCGGACTTGAGCGGCTCTGGCGGACGCGCTCCGTCTGCAGACTTGGTCCAGGAGCAGCGCAGCACGGCGAGTCCCGGCAGCAGCAGCACTGGCGGCGGCAGCAAGCAAGCGGACGGGAAGCGCGCATGAATGTACGAAGAAGGAGAAGCGTTCAGCCCGAGCCAGGGCGAACAAGTATGGCAAGCAACTAACAGTATGTACGCAGAACTCGAGGCTCCAAAGATGGTGAGGCTGATTGGCACACGAGGCTCCAGGGATCCTGGAAACAAGTCGCTGCGGCAAAGCACCTCCCTCCCTCCCTACTCTCCTGCCAACGTATCTGTATATATATATATGCACCTCGCATGTGTCGAGCTAACAACCAATCCGCGCGTATGCCTAGTTCTCCCCCCACGTCCGCTTTCTTACAGCCTAGCGTTGTCCAAGACACAGCTACATACAAGAAACCGTTGTCTCGCTGCAGCCTACCCCATTAGCTGCTGCTTGTGCCCTTCGTGCACGTGGTAGAACTCGAGGTTGCGCTGCTTCTCCTCGCTCATGCCTGCCTGCTTTGCGCTCTCGATCGCAGCGAGTAGCATGGGCACTTGGTCGCACTTCCACGCGCTCAGTCTCTGTTTGAGCGCGTGCAGCTCGCGCGTGAAGCCCGTATCGCCAAAGTCGCGCTTGTACTGCTTCAGGATCGCCGTGAGCTGGAAGACCACGCGCGAGTGGATTTGCGTCAAGTGGGGTTTCGCTGCGGTTGGCGTGTCGTCGTCTGTGAGGCTGGGCTGCTTTTCCTGCTGCTGCTGGAGATCTGTGATCATCATCTCGGACTTCTCGAGCGCTACTAGCCACTGGGGCTTGACGCGCTCTTCGCTCAGGCTCTTGACAGCGACGTGCTTTTGCGTGAGCACGCGCGCTCGGTAGTGGACCACGCGCACGTATTTCTCGACTTCGTCGAGGTCCAAGTCAGCAAACCCAGGCGAGCGGCCCGTTGCGTCCAGGAAAGATGCGGTGGCTGTCGGCGATGATGGGAGCGCGTACACATCCAGGAGAGTGTGGTTTCGAGACAACTCAGCGTCCTCTGGATCGTCTTTCTCGTCGCCATTATGTAAGAGCGATGATCGGGACTTTGAATGTGGTGGGAGGTCGGAGAGCTCGTCAGCCAAGTGTTGCGTCCGCAAGCGCCTGGGAGTGAGAAGACAACAAGGTGAGTCTTGGACTACCACACTCGCACTCAATGTGGAGACAAGGGCGAACCTGACAGCGCTCAGCTTGCGCTTCGTGGGCGAATTCTCGTACAAGGCTCTGTCCTGGTGCTCTCTTGACGCTCTGTCACAACGCTTTGCGCTCCGTTTAAGCGGCTGGGAGCCAGGGTGACAGGTCGATGGAGCAGGTGAACGAACCTTCGCGCTTCTGTTGCTTGGAGGCTCTTCGCTCTGATTCGTTTGATGGACTGCGCCAGCTCCCTCGCTTTCTTCGCGTGGTAATTGGTCTCGTGTCGGGCTTTGCTGGCCATCTGTGGAGGCAACGAGCGTTCGCTTCGATGAGCTGCGCTTCTGGCTCGTCTTCGAAGTAGCTTCAGGAGACGTTGGCGAAGTTGAAGCCTCGGAGAACAACCTTGACGGAGCTCTTCTCAATCGAGCGGTCTCTGGAGCTTTTGTCCTTGCCTGGGCTCGAGGCGGCGACTTCGTATCTGCAGCACCGCGTCTCTTCCTCGTCCCAGGCTTTGGCTCGTGCGACGGCAGCTTCAGTGCTGCCTCCTGTCTCTGCTGGTCCAGCTCAGTCTGCTGCTTTCTGAGCTGACGCTCACGACACGCTCGCCACCACTGAGCGAGCACGCGAGCGGGGGCGTCGTCCCACGCGAACACGACCTTGTAGATCGCTGGAAAGCTCGCAGAGTACACGCTGCGCAGGTTGTAAAACTCGGGATCTGCGTAATCGTGCGGCCACAATCCCGACGCCATGCGCGCAAGTCCCCAGGCGAGTTGCGTCCTCTCCAGCTTGTGGTTTGCGGCGAGGTCACGCACTTGGAGCGTTGAGTGCAGGCACTTGCGCATGAACGCGTAGCTCAGCTGTCCGCCCTTCTCGTAGTAGTGCTGGTGCCGATCGAAGAGCTCCCGGTGGGCGTCGCGCGCAAACACAAAGTCGCGTTGCGCAAAGCTGCGAGTTGCAAAGTCCGCAAGCGCACTTGCTCTGCGCAGAGCAGCTTGTCGTTCTTGTTGTCGTTGCTGCGCCAGGCTTGTTGCTTGCTGCTGCCGCGCAATCAGCTTGTTCCACCAGAGAGCAGCAAGCGCGTGCGCGCTCTCGCGCTCATACAGCCGAGCCTGAGCATGTAACAGTGGCAGATGAGGAAACAACACCATGTGCAACACACTAGCGCATGTGGTAGGCCTCACTCACAATGACCACAAGTCCGTCTTCGAGCGTGTAGGGCGCCGGCATGCACTTGTACACGCCCAGCACGCACTGGAGACTCGCGTCCACGTGGCCCGAGAGCTGGAAGAGCTGCGCGAGCAGCAGCACGCACTGCGCGTACGCAGCTGAAGTCGGTTCGGCGACTTGGACCGCGTTCTGCAGCGCGAGCAGCGCTTTCGAGAGCTCCCCGCTGGCAATGCAGCGTCTGCAGTATAGCGTAGACGCCAGGGCGATTAGCGGACAGTAGTGAGAAAGAAGTCAAGGTGCCATCAAGAGACATCTCAGCTGAAGCACGCACTACCTGGCGAAGCTCGCGGCGCTGTCGGCGATGCGGACGATCTGCGTGTCGCTGTCGTACCCGCCGTCGCCGTCGTCATCCTCCCCCTCCTCGCCATCGTCGTCATCGCTGTCGTTGGCGTTAACCTTGCGCTCCGCAGCTTTGCCGCCATCGTCGCTCTCGCCCTCGCTCTCGCTCTCATCGGGCTCGGGAGGTGCTACAGCTCGTGTGCTCTTATGGTCGCGGCCATCCCCGCTCGGCGCGGCGACTGTGGTGCTGCCGACCGAATCCATTTTGGAACTCCAGCGACTCGACCGAGTGCTGAGCACTAGCGAGTCCGTTATTGTGAACAAGGTGCCTCGGAGCGAGCTGCAGCCAAACAAGTATCACGACATTACACGGAGAGAAAAACAGAAGCTGGTTGCCTGAAAAGGTTAACAAATACTAGTACTTTAGTACTTCGTAACAATGTCGAAGCCTTACGAGGACCGGCTCATGCCGCGTTGGTCTGTCTGTCCGTGACCTTCTCTCTCTCTCTCTCTCTCTCTCTCTCTCGCTCCCATGTCTATTCTATTGTTTCCGCGGCAGCTTGCTCGCGAGGTTCTTCTCGAGCTGGTCGTAGAGGACCGAGAGCGAGCGCTTCTTGTCCGAGTCCTTCAGGTCGGTCGTCAGGTCCGCATCTTGGTCTCCAACGGCCTCGCGCTGCTTCTTCTTCTGGTGCTTCGTCTGGTCCACAGTCGTACTGGCAGCATTCTGGTGCGAACGCAGCGTGGTCGTGGCGCTCAGCTTGCCCGACTTCTCGGCGTCCAGCGTGTCCTTGAGCTGCTCGAGCGCCTTGGTGTACCGCGGGATGAGCGTCTTCATGTGCTCCTTCTTGAGCGGGAACGGCTTGAGCTTGTTGTTCTCGGCCTTCTTGAGCATGCGCGTGAGCCCCTTCATCTGGCCGGTCTTGACGAGCGTCACACTGCGACCCGCGCGGCCGGCACGCGCGGTACGCCCCACTCGGTGGATGTACGTCTTGATGAACGTCGGCACGTCGTAGTTGATCACGTTCGCGACGTTGTCGATGTCCATACCACGCGCCATGGCGTCAGAGCACACGACCGTCTCGACCTTGTTGGCCTTGCACTCGGCGACAAGCGCCGTGCGCTGCTTCTGGGTCAGGCTACTCGAGTACTCGCGGATGCGCTCCGGGTGCTCCGAGTGCAGCTGCAGCAGGCGCGCGAGACGATGCGTCGAGTTCACGGACGCCGTGAACACGATCGTGAGCGTGTCCTCGTACTCGCTCAGGATCTCGAGCAGCACGAGCGGCTTGGAGCCCGAGTCGCACTCGATCACGAACTCGTCCAGGTTGGTCGGCGTCGAGTACAGCTTCGACGACGCGCCGCCCTCGTCATCGCCATTCTCGTTCTCGCTGCCGGCGTCGTCACCCTCTTGAGCGTTGTCTGCGAGCACGTCGTCGACGCGGCCGATCTTGGTGAGCTCGGCGTTGCTCATGCCGATCGACGCGAGCTTGCGCGGGTTGCGCGTGAGCGTCGCCGAGAGCAGCACGCGTGTCAGCGGCGTGCGGATGCGGCGGCGGTCGATCGAGTCCTGGCGGCGACTCGTCATCGGTGGCACCGCAAGCTTGCGGCTACTGCTTTCATCTGTTCCTGCTGTTGCTGTTGCTACTGGCACAACGCCTTCCTGGCCGCTGAAGATGCTGGCGTAGATCTTGGGGATCCAGTCCTGGTACGACTGGTTCAGCAGACGATCCGCCTCGTCCACCACGAGGATCTGCAAATGCTGCAGCGTGAAGCCCGGGGTCTGCTCCAAGTGGTCTACGAGACGACCGGGCGTGGCCACGAGGATGTCCACGAGGCTGTGGCCGCCGTCCTGCTCGCTCGCGCTGTTGCCGAAGAGCGCGCGGTCCTGGTCGATAGCGCCCACGAGCGCGGCCTGCTCGGCGACAAAGTTGGACTGGCCAATCGCGAGCCCGCACTTGAGCGGTGTGTTGGCGCAGAACTTGGTCACGATCTGGTGCACCTGGATGGCCAAGTCGCGACTCGGCAGCACGATGAGCGCGCGCACGCGACAGACGACGCGCGAGAGCAGCCGCTGCACGATGGGCACGATGTACACGAGCGTCTTGCCACTGCCCGTGGGCGCCGAGATGCAGATGTCCGTGATGCGGTCGTTCGACTTGTCGAGGATCTTGGGGATCGCCACGGCCTGCACGGGGAAGAACGCGTGGATGTGCATGGCTTCGAGCGTCGCGCAGACCTCGGGCGCCAGGCGCCACTGCGCCGCGAGTTTATCGAGCCCGTACTTGTCCGCGAAGCGCTTGCTCTCGATGGCGTCCTGCAGCTGCTGCTGCAGCTGCTCGTCCACGGCGCCGCCGTCCTGCGCGTCCAGCACAGCAGCGTACCCGGCCATTGTCTTGAGCTCTTGTGAAGTGGTGGTCGCACGACGACGGTTGGCTTTTTACCCTACGTGGTACTCTCGTGGCTTTTGTGGGGTTTTACCCTCCACGAGGTCAGCATGCCCTATCATCGTAACGAAACAGGGTTCCCCTCTTTAGCTGCTTTAGGCAATCGTATCGTCCAAGATACCAAACCTGACTTGTGTGTCCATTGATAATGCCACCAAAGCGCTGCCCGATTTCAGCGTTCGTTATGCAAGGGTGAGCCCAAAATCTCCGCGCTTTTCAAAAAGCTTAGTGAAAGCAAGCTGTTTTGAACAGACTGGAAATGTTGGATTTCGCCCCCTTTAAAATCCCATTTCACCCACACGACCAATTGTTTTTGGGTGCAGTCGCTCTACTTTTGGGTCGAGCACGAGTCGTTAGAAAGAGGTATCTGGCCTCGTGGAGCGACACAACATCTATAAAGAGGTAGAAGACCGCTCGTCCTCGAGGGCCAATGGTTTTGACAACCATGGACGGCCGATCGAGCGAAGCCAATTCGAAACGACACCTCGAAGAGCAGCTCCGGAGACGCAACCCACGGCGATCACCAGCAGACAGGAGCAGACAGGAACAGACAGACAGCAAACATGGGCGGCCACCACCATCGATCGGGGCCGTTGAAGCAGAAGAACAAGAAGCACAAGACGGGGCGCCACGAGTCCAAGACGGCGCTCACCAAAATGCGCGGCGGCAAGATCGAGCGCGTCGGGTCCGTCAAGGCGAGCAGCAACTCGAACAACGCGGTCGCGGCCAACCAGAAGGCCCAGCGCATGCAGCGCCAGAAGCAGCTGCGCCAGAACAAGCGCGAGGACCTGCTGCTGCAGAAGCGCTTCGGGCTCGGCAGCAGCCTCGGCGCACCCAAGATCGTCGCGCTCATCGCGCTGAGCGAGCTCGCCAACCTCGGCGAGGTCAAGCAGTCGATCTTCGAGGGCGTCTCGACCGTCGAAGAGCCGTTCCAGGTATGCGCGTGTGTGGTTCGATGTGCCGTAGGGTCCCATAGCGGTCATGCTCATCCTTTATGCTTTGTCTTTTCCTTAACGACAGAACGGACTCCGCAACTGCACGATCGGCGTCTTTACGCAGCACAAGCAGAAGGTGTGCGTGGTCGAGTGCGGCAACGACCTGCTCGTGGCGATGGACGCCGCCAAGGTCGCGGACATCATCGTCTTCGTGCTGCCACTGCACGGCGGCGCCGAGGGCGGCGTGAACGCCATGGGGGACCGCATCGTGTCGGCGATCCGCGCGCAGGGCATCCCGTCGACGGTCGGCGTGATCCAGGGCCTCGAGGGCCACACGCCAAAGCTGCAGAACGACCTGAAGAAGTACGGCCAACGCTACTTCACGACCGAGTTCGGCGACGCTGTCAAGGTCGCGCAGGCGAACGTGAACGCGCAGCTCTCGCGCGCGATCATCACGATGACGCCGAAGACGATCCACTGGCGCGAGGCGCGCTCGTACCTGCTCGCGACTGCGGCCGCGATCACCCCGAACGGACCGAACGAGGAGAAGGGCATGCTCCAGGTGAGCGGCTACATCCGCGGCAAGCCGCTGTCGGTGAACCAGCTGATCCACATCACGGACGTGGGCACTTTCCAGATGAGCCACATCTCGATGACGCCGGTGAAGCAGGTGGACGCCTCGGGCAAGACGGAGGTCGGCGACGACGCGAACCAGCTCGCGGCGGGCTTGAGCGGCCAGGAACAGCACGTGCTTGCCACTGCCAGCCCTGAGCTACAGGAGGACCTGCGCTACGAGGCTGAGTACGACCCGTTCGCTGCCGAGCAGACGTGGCCGACCGAGGAAGAGCTCGACGAGGCCGAGCGCGACGCCAAGAAGAAGGAGAAGGACGGCAAGGGCATGTCCAACTACCAGGCCGCGTGGATCGACGCCGAAGAGGACGAAGACGCCATGGAGGAGGAGGAAGAGCAGGACGAGGACGACGCCGAGGTGGACCAGGATTTCTGCAAGACCGGCGCCGAGAGCGTGGAGGAAGACGACGACGAGGACGACATCTCCATGGACGAGGACGAGGACGCGCAGCGCGAGCGCCGCTTCGAGGAGCTCAAGGACAAGCGCAAGCAGGAGCGCGAGAACATGACGTTCCCGGACGAGGTGGACGTCCCATCGGACTCGTCGGCGCGTGTGCGCTTCGCTCGCTACCGTGGCCTCAAGTCGCTTCGAACGAGCGCCTGGGACGCCAAGGAGTCGCTGCCGCGCGAGTACTCGCGTCTGTTCCAGTTCCAGGACTTTGGCATGGTCCAGCGCCTCGCGCTCGAGCGCGGCAAGATCGCCGAGAAGGCCATGAAGGCCGAGCTGCGCCGCAAGTCGAGCATCGCGCGCTCGCGTGCCTCGTCGGTGGTGAGTGAGATGGAGGACGTCGACGACCTGCCGCAGCAGCAACCTCTGCCGCTCGCCATGTCGGCCGAGTTCGGCAGCAACGGCTACGTGCCGTCGGGCGTGTACGTGACGATCTTCATCAAGGACGTGCCGATCCAGGGGTACAACGCGCGCGTGCAGGCCGGTCCGCTCATCATGGGTGCGCTGCTGAAGCACGAGAACCGCCTCTCGGTGCTCAACTTCTCGATCCAGCGCTCGCAGACGTTCACGGAGCCGATCAAGTCGAAGGAGGAGCTCGTGTTCCACAGCGGCTTCCGCCGCTTCGCCGCCAAGCCCGTGTACTCGGACCAGAGCCTCAAGAGCGACCAACACCTGTTCCACCGGTTCCTGCCGCAGGCCGGCTGGGCCGTGGCCTCGGTGTACGGACCCGTGACGTTCCAGCCGGCGTCCGTGCTCGTGTTCCGCGAGAACGCGCTTGTGCCGCATGAGCTCGTGGCCTCGGGCACGCTCATGAACGTCAACCCGGACCGCATCGTGCTCAAGCGCGTGGTGATCACGGGCACGCCCGTCAAGGTGAAGAAGCGCAAGGCCGTGGTGCGCTACATGTTCCACTCGCCCGAGGACATCCGCTGGTTCAAGCCCGTGGAGCTCGCGACCAAGCACGGCATGACGGGCCACATCAAGGAGTCGCTGGGCACGCACGGCGACTTCAAGGCCGTCTTCAACAAGCCCATCAAGCAGCACGACACCGTCTGCCTCTACTTATATAAGCGCGTCTACCCC
Source organism: Globisporangium polare (assembly GCA_023333845.1). NCBI lineage: Eukaryota > Oomycota > Peronosporomycetes > Pythiales > Pythiaceae > Globisporangium > Globisporangium polare. Next base: position 22,577 of record JAASFQ010000081.1, on the reverse strand, counting down.
AAGTTTGTCAACTGAGCTTTGCCGCCAGCCAGTTGTTGATAACCACCGTCTAGAGAATCGCCATTCCATGCATGTCAATGAATGAATCGAACTGAAAACACCATTGAGGAGTCAACGCGTGTGTGATGGGGCTGAGCTTTTCCCTGTGATGACAAGCCGTCCGTTGAGACCGACGCGGTGTACGGCCAGAGCCCGCTCAACGGCCAACCCAGGTCGCAGGTCGCAATGATGACCCGTTCAGCGACCGCGCGGTCGTGTGCGTGCTGCAGGGGCGCTCGTACATCCCGCTAACGGTCAACGACACTTGCTCTTATCTTCTCCTTCCCGTTGGTAACCTGCAATCCATCACACCAAGACTATCCGCCCCAACAGTTGAAACAGCTCATCCAGCTTCCCTGTTGTACATCGCGCAGTCCAATCCTCTTCACTCAAAGCAACCTGGGCCGCATTTTGCTGAAAGTGTTGCGTCCCACATGCATTTCCCCGATGAATTACTGAAACGTGAGTGATCTGTGCTGCCTTCTCTCTGCCCTCCTTGAATGTCGCCTCTTTTGTGCCCTTGTGATCTACTCTTCTCGTTGACGCTTAATCTCTGGACCCGGCTCGACGTTGGCGGCGCTCTCTTCTTCGCGCGCGCGTCGTCGATCTCCACCATCCCACGACAAGAAGTTCACGACGACAAACGACGCGAGCCGACTGTCGAGACCAAAGTACTCCAGCAGACTCTGGAACACGCGCTGCAGACGCTCGCCATCACCCCCGACGTACGTGCGCATGTGACGCACAAACTGTCGCGACATGGTGCCGAGAAAGTCCAAGCTGCTGGTGCCGAACGCAGCCGTGCGACTCGCAGAAGTTGCACGCAGGAAAAAGTCCACGAGGTCAGGAACGAACGGCTCAATCGGACGGATGAGCTGGTCCACGAAGCTGGACTGGCGGGACGCTTCAATCTGGGAGAGGATCGCCACCGGGATGCCCTGGGACCGAAGTTGCTCTCGCAGCTCGTTCACAAGCGAGTGGGACCACGTGCGAATCGTTGCACGAGAGACCGGAGGCACGTCGACACCGCTCACCAGCGCGAATCCTGTCTGCGCCATCACTTGGTGGATCGTCACGGGATCGCCGCTCAGCACGCCGAACAAAGTGGACGCCGGGATCTCGCTGATCAAGCGGTTCAGCAGCTCAGCAAAATTCCACGTGCTGGTGTTCGTGTTGAGATCCGCGAACGAAATCGGGAACACCACCGACGCGAGTGGCGCTCCGAGATGTGCGAGAGAGATCTGCGACCCATCGAGAACGAAACCTTGTTGACCGCTTGGCGCTTGCGCTGCTGCTGTCACCGGAGCCGACGAAGACAAAGCTGGAGCTGGCGGTTCGGAAGCCCGAGCTTCAGTGTTCGACCCTGCGAGTCCGGCGGTCACGCCTCGAATCGACTCATTCATGCGTTCCAAGAGTGAAAACAACGCGTTCCCCCCGCCAGTTCGTCCGGTTTCACCCGATCCGCGCGCTGCATCCGAGCGCGAACTAGAGTGTCGCCGACGGTGACTCGATGATCTCCGCTCACTTGATGAGCGTCTCGAAGTGTTGCTGTCGCCCGTAGCTGTTGCAGCAGGGGGAGCTGCAGGTGCAGTGCCAACTGTGACATTGGTGCCACCGGCAGACAAGAGTGACGACAGAGTCACGGGTTCCCCTTCACCCACTTGAGCGGAAGCTCCTCCAGTGAACGCAGGATTGTGTCGAATGAAATGGTAACGCGCAATTCGAGCTAATATATCTGCAGATTCGCCAACGCTCTGCAAAGTGTCGATCGTTCGAACGATCGCAGACACGGAAATCGGCGCCTGGAATCGGTCCGTTGGGTTCCCAGATCGGTGCTGCAGGTCTCGGAGGGCGACAGGCAACAGATGCAGTCGCGTGCGGAAGTGGTCCAGCAGGATCTCCAACTGCGTTAGTTGGGACTGCAGGAACGCAGCGTCCGAGTCGCTGCTCGGATCGAGTTGCACTTCGTCCAAGCTCGTGAAATCGTAATCTGAATATACACAATGCGAGCAAGTACCAATCAGTTCCAGTTCAGAGTGTTGTCAACCTCACAGGACAAATAGCCGCATCGAGAGACTTACCCGAGTTCTCCACGTTCGATCGGACGCTCTCCAGCACACTCTCTGAGCGCGAGCGCAGGCTTGCAAGACCCGTTTGTGCGGTGGAAGGAGCAGTCGGTGTTCTGGATCGCGACGACGAACGGAGAGATCTCAGAGACGGCTCGACGCGAGTCCGACGCGCTCGTGCGCTACCTCCAGCAGTCGCTGCTGCTGCGGGGTGCGTGGTGAAATGCGCATAGGACGCTCGACCGGGACCGTCTCCTGGGCCGACATTTGGATCGGCTTCGCTTATCACAATGTGACCGGGGACCATCGAGCCGTGCACCGCCGACGTCATGATGTTCGCGATCATGGAGCTCAAGAACGGCATGCTGACACCCGAACCTTCTGGAAGCGAGATCGTGGCGCCCATGAGCAAATGGTTTGGCGCGTTCGGCCCGCCAATCGTAGGATCTGGCTCATCGTTGTTCCGCAGGGGACCTGAAGCAGCTGGACCAGCTCGCCCGCCTCCACCATTTCCATGGCTGTCGCCGCCATTGTCTCTGTTTGAGCCGTTAGTTGCGCTGCTCCCGCCATTCGTCACATCTTGGCCACCAGCGAACGCACCCTCTGCGCGCGCTACAAGGTGCAGCGTGTGTCCGTCCTCGAGCGAATACGCCGCGATGCTCTGGTCGTTCTTCAGCACTTTGCCGCGGAAGATGAGTCGCTGGCGCGCAAACACGACGCCGGTCTCCACTGCGACGAGCTCCTTCAGCTGCTCCACGGACGCGTTGCTGCCGATGCTGATCGGGTACGTCGTGTGGTCGAGCGTGCGCACTTTGAGTGAGATCTGCTTGGCGTCACCCGCCGAGCCGTCGTCCGTCGCTGTTGCGGAAGCGGCCGTTGCCACGACTGCGGCTTCAGAGACAGCAGCAGTAGTGAGAGCAGTGGGCTCCTGCACCGCGCTGCCGCCTCTCGCATCTCCCGCGTGCTCTGACGACGGTGGTGCCATGCTTCTTTAATGTGTGTTTGCTCTTTTCTTTCGTCAACTTGCTTGCCTGTCGACGAACGCACAGTTCACAGGGAAACATTCGTGTTCAGTTGGAAAATCCGCAGCCAGCCCGCGGCTCACATCGCGCACACACACACACAGGCAGATGCGTACGCAGCAGTAGTGCACTGTCATCCACACGCACGCACCTGTCGTCGTCGCACACTCGCAGAGAGAGAGAGGAACACTCGTCGTCCCTCTTCGGGCTTCTTCCGCTTTCGCCAGCGCTTTCCGCGATGATGGCGAACAAAGGCGAGGGGGACGATGAGGAGCTGGAAGTGTTTGGCAGAACAAACGATGCGGTTTTGGATGAGTGCGGACGTAGGGTAAAGCAAACGATGCGGGTTTAGACGAGGCAGCCGGAGCCACGGATTAAGTACGAATGTTGAAGGGGGAAAAAGGAAAAGAAGGTGCAGTCCCGTTTTATTACGACCGAAACAAAAGGTTGCTCGAGCCAGTTGCTTCTGGTGGAAAGTCCAATCGCAGACTTCGAGAGTCTCCGTCGTCGACCGCACCAGCTCCCCGCCTTTCGCTGGGAGACGTACTCCAAGCTCACCAAGGCGGAGGGGGACAACGTGCGCCGCGACTTCGAGTACCTGCTCAAGACGGCCGGCTACGCGGCCAGCATGGGCACCGAGGGAATGCGGTGTGGAGATGTACGACGTCAAGGAGGACTGCACCAGCCAGCTGTGCAACTGCTGTCACGGCAAAGTGGCCCCGCATGTACGGCGACTGCGGGGGCATGGCGATTCACGGAGCGCGACGCTTTACCAGCGACATACATGCGCAAGACGATGAATCGCGACGTCAACGCGGCGCTGAACATCCTGTGCATCTTCACGGCGATCGGCCGCGGTAGTTCTCACGTAGTTACCAAACCAATCTCGCGCGTGCCGCTCGTTGTTGTGGAAAAGCGCGTGAGAGGGTGTGTAGGAGCACCATATTCATCAAGGTTATGTGACCAGGGAGTAATAGCACAAAGCCTCACATCATGACGGTCGGGAGCGTGGTCACAGCTCCTGCTCCAGCATACACAGTCGCGAGCAGGAGCATGCCGCCGAAAAGGTGCAACCTGCCTCGAAGAAGGCGCGCTCGATGAGCTCGATCACGCGGGCGGCGGCTGCGCCTCCTTGACAGCAGTAGAACCATCACCAGCAGCAGTATCATAATCGCTCTCAATAGGTCGCCTGCTGGCCTTGCTGGAACTCAGCGTGGCCCCGATGGCGCTCACGAGCACCTTGTCCTCTCGCGAGAGCGCGACGCCCAGTCGGTTCGACTCGAGCGCCTGGACGTACTCCTCCAGCAGCTGGATTGGGTCCCGAGTGGACAGCAGCGACTCGCCCGTGAGGTGCGGGATCTGCAGCACACTGTTGCGCGGCACAAGCACCATCTCCGTCGAGTCCGCAATGCGGTTCTCCAGGCGCGCGTTCGCGTGCGCGATGGCATTCGCAGTCAAGGCCGTGTCGTCGCCGTTGATCGTCGCCGTGACCTTGCGGCCGCTGGAGCGCTCGATAGCGGTGACGACCATCTGATCGAACGAGTTGATCTCGAACGTGATGTCGATCTTCAGCACGAGGTGCTTCGTTGCCAGGCTGCCGTCCACGCGGATGCTCGACAGGCAGTGCAAGCTCTCGTTCGGCTTACCGAAGTTGTCGCCCTCCACGATGTACACGACCACGGCGTGCTGGCAGGTGGCGTAGTAGAGGAACGACTTGTGCACCGGGATGCTGGTGTTCCGAGGGATCATCAAGATGCGCGTCCCGCCGAAGCTCTGGATCCCGAGCGACAGCGGCGTCACTTCAAGCAACTCGACGCTCGGAAGACTGCTGCTGAAGAATGCAGCAGCCCCACGTGCTGGAGATGTGGTTAGTGGTGACTGCACTCCCGCCACAAGCACGACCTCCTTCCCGAGAAAGCTCTCTTTGAACAGCGACTGAAGCTGTGGGATCTGGAACGAGCCGCCCACGAGAAGCACCGTGCTGATGTCGGCTTTCGACGTCGTGCTCTCTTGGATGACGCGGTGCACCCGCTCGAGCACGTGCTGCCAAAGATCTCTGCAAAATGCCTCAAAGCCGGCGCGCGTAATCGTGTAGAAGCCGAACGTGTCAGACGTAGGAGAATCGACCCCGACAACCGCGTTCAGCGATGATGATAGCAGCTTCTTGGCTAATTCGCACGCTTGGCGGATCTGATTCGCTCCTTTGGTGTAGCCTCCGGTGCTCGCTCCCGATGGCACCACGGCTTGCGTCTTTTTGCGGTGGCAGTGCGCAGCGATGCGCTCAGTGAAGGCGTCTCCACCAAGGCTCACATCAGAATCCACAGCTTTGACTTCGTATTTGTTAGCGAGTACGGAGACGAGCGCGATGTCAGTCTTGCTCGCGCCGATATCGACTACCAAGACAAGCTGCGTGGCTGGAGTGACGTCGCCAGAACTGAGCCCGAAAGAGATTGCTGCAGCTGTCGCCGCGCCGAGCAGCTTTTCAACTCGAAGCCCCGCGATTACGCAAGCGTTGCGGACTGCTCGACGCTGCGTGTGATTGAAGCCACCAGGCACGCAGACTACGACCGAGTCCACTCTGGCGCTCAGCATCGCTTCAGCTTTCTCCTTGATGCTCCGAACCAAGACCGCGAGCAGCTCTTCTGGGTGGAAAGTGCGAACCACAGTCGAGGGGGTGGACCCGCTCCTGGTCGCGCTGATTTCGACAACAGCCCTGTCGTTTTCTCCCGAAGCGACTTTGAATGGCCACTTGCTCAGCTGCTGGAGGTCCAAGTCCGACAATTTCCGCCCAACGAGGCGCACGAAGTCGAAAACCGTGCTCGGGTCGCCACCTTTCGCGCGTTTCCTGGCTTCGGATCCCACAAGAGAGCCCGAGTCCGTGACGCTGACATATGCTGGAAGCAGGAAGCTCTTTGCATCGCTGTCTTCAAGCTCGTCAAGCGGTACGTCGATCAGGACGCCTTCTTTGCGCACCGCTGCCGAGCAGACTTGAGTCCCGATGTCGATGCCAACGCACCAGTGGCTCCTCTCGACAGTACCAGCAGACGCCATCGCGTGCCAAGGACCAGGACCACTAGCGAGCTCTGCGTTACGCGCAAGGAAGAGTGAGGCAGGCAATTAAGCACGAGCAAGCCAACTGCCCTAAGCTTTGAGCCTTCGGTACGGACGCCGTTGATGCCTCAAGTCACGTCCTTTCATGGGCTGAACCGCATCAGCGTGCCGCATGTGCGTGAAGCTACAACAGATCACTGTCGTGACGCAATGTGATGCTGCCGTTGAGCAGCGCCGCGACAAAGAAGCCTGCTTGAGCATCAAACCTCGAGAGCGCGAAATGGGTACAGAAGACCTTCACTCCGCACATCCGTCGTTCGGCAGTGAAGAGCCCACTCAAATGTGAAACGACGCATGGGGTTTTACGGGCGACCTCGGCGGCACAAGTCTTCGAGCGATTGATCTGAATCAGGGCAGTCCCAAGCGCCAAAGAGCACAAGCATGGAGGCAGCTGGCAGTGGCAGTGGCGGCCGCAAAGAACGACCCGACGACATGGACTCCGTACAGGTCTGCGTGCGCATCCGCCCGCTGAGCTCCAAGGAAAAGCAGGAGCAGACCAAGAGCTGCATCCGCATCGCGTCGTCGCTGGACGGTTTAGCGTCAGCGTCAGCGTCTTCCTCAGCACAGGCTCCGAGCGGTCCGCAGCAGCTTGTTGTGGGCAAAGACCGCGCGTTCACGTTCGACAATGTACTCGGGGTCACGAGCCAGCAGGGGGTACGCGTCATTTGATTGCGTGTTGCTTCCGAGCTGTTCCTGATACTGACCCCTTTGGCTTCACGTGGCAAATGACATCGACAGGACACGTACCGCCAGTGCGTGGCGCCACTCGTGAACGGATTTGTCGAGGGCTACAACGCCACGGTCCTCGCCTATGGACAGACGGGTACGGGCAAGACGCACACCATGTCCGGCGCGGGCTTTGACGCCAAAGGTGACAAGAACGAAGACATCCAGGGCATCATCCCGCGAGTGAGTAGCGCTGCACTCGATCTCTTGGTGTTCAGCTGGTAGATTAAGGACGACTTGCTGCTATGAACAGGTGATCAAGGCGATTTTCAGGCACATGGAAGAGAACCAAAAGAGCATCGAGTTCAGTCTCCGCGTCGAGTACATTGAGATCTACAACGAGGAGCTGCGCGATCTACTGCACCCCGACACGCCCTCGAAGGTCCGTCAGCTAGCTCCACACGATCCCAGCTACTCGCTTTGATCTCACTGAGAATCGCTTTTGTTTGCAGCAACTCAACATCCGCGAAGACGCCGAGGGTAACATTGTGATCGCGGGCGTCAAGTCCGAGATCGCGCAGACTAAAGAAGCCGTGTTCCGGTACCTGGTCATCGGTGGCGCCTCACGAGCGACCGGCAGCACACTCATGAACGAGCAGTCGAGTCGCTCGCATGCGATCTTCAGCCTCATCATGCACCAGAAGGACCTCGCAACGGGTCAGTGCCGCAAGGCAAAGTTTCATCTGGTCGACCTCGCCGGCTCGGAGCGTGCCAAGCGGACGGGGGCCGTTGCGAGTCGCTTCAAGGAGTCTGTGAGCATTAACCAGGGTCTCTTAGCGCTGGGCAATGTAATCAGCGCGCTCGGTGATGAAAAGCGGAAAAACGCGACGACGACTGCGACCACGGGGAACGGCAACGGCGGTGTCCACGTGCCGTACCGTGACTCGAAGCTCACGCGGCTGCTGCAAGACAGTCTCGGCGGCAACTCCAAGACGCTCATGATTGCGTGCGTGAGCCCCGCGACGATAAACTTCGAAGAGACGCTCAACACTTTGAAATACGCGAACCGTGCCAAGAACATTCGGAACCGGCCGATCGTGAACCAGCAAGCGGAGATCGAGGCGAAGCAGAAGAGCGACGACGAGATCGCGCGTATGAAGGAGGAGATCGCGAATCTGCAGACCAAGCTGCAGCAAACGAGCGTCTCGCGGCCCGCGTCCTCATCTTCGTCAAGGTCAACTGCGTCCTCGTCTCGATCTAGTACAAGTTCTAAGCACCAGTCACCACCATCTCCTTCTCTACTGGGAGGCAGAGTGGCAGGACTTGAGCAGCAACTCGGTGCTGCAAACCGAAAGCTCGGGCTTGCCGCGGAGACTGTTGAGAGCATGCGCAGTCTATCACTTGAAGCCATCACGACGCTCATCGCGATGGAAAGGGAGATCAAACCGCTCGGCAGACCGGTACAGCAGCAGCTCAACGAGGTCGTCAAGCGCCTGAACGCTGTCATCCAGAGCGCAAACAGCTGCGACATTGGCGTCGACGATAGCAACAACAAAGACAGCGGAGTAGAGCACGATGCAGGCGAGGGCAATCATGACCTAACATCACCGCGACCAACCGGGAAGTTTGATGACGAGAGGCTCAAGAAGCTGGTCAAGGAGCTCAAGGATGCGAAGAACGACCTCGCGCGCGACGAGCAGATCTTTGAGATGAAGAACGCCGAGATCCAGCGTCTGCAGGCGCTGCTGCTTGACGCCAAGGGCAAAAACGAAAAGCTCATCGAGAAAGTGCAGCAGCTCGAGCGTGGCGGGCAACTGTGGACGAACGTTGGCGTCAGTACTGTCGGTACGGAGTCTGTTTCAAGCACATCACCGTCAGTGACGGTCGCAGCTGCAGAGAGCAAGTCTCAGGACGACAATAATACCGACGACGACGACGAGCGTGCAACGACCGCGAGGACTGCGATAGGCACGGCGAGCAGCACGAGCGGCGGACTCCGCGGTGCGAAAGCCACGTCGTCACGTGGGTTGTTCACGAAACGCGGCGGTACGGCGGCACACTTTGATGGCGAAGAAGACAATGTGCTGATTGGGAACGGAGACGATGAGGAAAAGAGCGTACCAGGTACCAGCAGCGGCAAGGCACGAGAGGCGGCCAAGTCTAGAAGCGGGATCCCGACTACTGCCGGTGCAAAGCCGACAACTGCGCGCAGCAGCAGTCGCTCGGAGCTCAGCAGCAGCAACGGACGAAGCGATGCGGTCGCGAAACTTGAGAAGACGATTGCATCGCTCCGGTCGAAAGTCGAGGAGCTGCAACAGCAAAATGTACGTGAGCCTACTGGCCGTTTGCGTCTTGCGACTTTAGCAGCCCACTAACAACGCCCTATCGTTTCGTCACTTGTATCATGCAGGGTGAGCTCCAACACGGTCGAGAAGAGTCGAGTCGTCGCTGGCAGCTGGATCGCCAGAACTACGAGCGCCAGATCAACGAGGCCGAGCAGGCGATCGAGTCTCTGCGCAAGGAGAAGCAGGCGCTCGAGGACACGCTGATCGAGGAGAAGAGTCACCTGGCGTCATCATCTGCGGACGTGAAGAGCAGCAGCAGCAATAACAATGCTCGTCACTCGCACCAAGCCAAGGGGCTTGTTCTGGAGATCGAGGAGCCTGAAACGCACGAGGAGCAGCAATCGCCAGCTGATGTCAAGCACCATGCCTCGAGACCACCAACAGCGCGTCCAATGACGTCGAAACCAAACCAACCGAGCGACTCGAAGAGTCTGGTCTCCGTGTTTGAGGAATGCATCTCGCAGCTCGTGGAGTACAACGACGCGCGCCGTCAGGTGCTCTGCATCATCAAGGAGAAGAAAGACGCCGAGCACAGCAAGGACGAAGCTGCGAGGCGCATCAATGCGCTCGAGATGCAAAAGATGCGCCAGAGTCTCTCAGTGCGAGAGAGCATCTCGGACGTTTCCAAGTCAATTCGACTGATCACCGAGAAGATGCAGGTGGAGAACCGCACGCTGGAGGAGCTGGAACGACTGAAGAAGCTCAAGGAGCGTGCTGAACACAAGCTGCGAGGACTTCGCAAGCAAGAGGAGCACGACGAGTTCCTGGACGGCGACACCCAGCAAGAGCTGGCGGATCTGGTGGAGCTGATCGAGGATCTGGATTCCCACATCGCCTTCCAGGACTCGGAGCTCGCGCTTGCACGCGACGATCTGAACGCGATCAAAACGCGCTCGCGCGCTGACGATGCATCCCCGATTGACGGATTGGCGAACGCGATCGTGCAGAGGCTCCGACCAGGAAGCAACCAGGTGGACGCGACGGAGCTTATCAAGAAGGTCCTGGAAGAGGTAGGCATGATTTGTTTCGACACTCGATATGTCGAACTGGCGCCATTTGGTACTGACCACTTGTTCGATTTGCCTCAGGTGTCGAGACTTCGCGGTCGTGAGCAGGAGCTTCTGAGCAAACTCAGTGAGCTCCAGAGCGTGATCGAAGAGCGCGACGCGGCCGTTCATCAGCTTGAGAGCGGACTGGGCGCAGCGAGGAAGGAGTTCGATCGGAGAGTAGAATTGCAGCGTCAAGAGAGCGACCTGCTCTCTAGTCAGCTGCAGCAGCAACTCTCGGATCTGAAGAGTCAGCAACAAAAGCAGCAGCACGCTGCTCTGCAGCCTCAGAAGGTCGAGATCGATCCCGCAGCGCGAGACGACGAGTGGAAGAGAATGATCGTGAGCTGCCAGAAGAAAGACGAGTACATCACGGACCTGGAGAAGCACCTGGTGTTCTACAAGTCGAAGGCCAAGCAGATGCAGGCGCAGCTCCAGCAACTCATCCGCGATTCCGCAAAGTGCAATCAGAACGACGATGGCGATGACGAAGAGCAAGAGCGTGAAGGCGGACGCGAAGGCGCGCAGCAGCTGAAAAGACGCATCCAGCAGCTTGAGGAAGCCAACGACACGCTCATGAAGGACCTCGCGACTGCAAAGGTAGATTCAGTGAATGAGTGCTTTATCGAGTATTTCTCTCAAAGCGAGCCGGAAACTTATCCCCTTGTCCTTGCTCCTAGATCTACCTCCGGTCATCGAAAGCGAGAGCGTCAGCTGAGGGTGCGCAGGTGGTGCGCATATCCAAGAGCGAGCTTCGCGAACTGCCCGGCGTGCCTCCGCCACCAGCGTCTCATTCGCGTCCACCGTCGTCACACGTCACAGACAGCCGGTCGAGATGATTCGCTTAAAGAAACCACTTTTTTATAACAAAACACCAGTTTGTGCAAAATCAAATACCAAATCGAAACGAGGGCGACCCGATTTTCTTGATGCCTGACTCTGCGAAACGATCCCGCCGATTGGCATATCCACCAACGATGACACCAGCACACTCTGCGCGAGTCTAGCCACAAGCAGCGAGAGGAACGCGCACTCCATTATCGATCTCGGCGATGACCCAGCTAGTGAGTGAGAGTCTACCGCCTCTGTTCACGCCGGGCGTGGTGAGCCTCACTTGTATCGGTGCGCTACTTTGCTACACTCTCACGCCGACTGCTCAGGACCGCGCTGTGAATCATCTGCCGACACCTGCGTCAACTCTGCCACTCTTTCTCAACAACACGCTCGACTTCTTCTTCACCTGCAGCAGCGAGACGTTCTACGACTTCTTCCTCGACGAGAGGCTCAAGCAGAAAGGGAAGCTGTGGCGCATGGAGACCCTGGACCGCCTTGTGACGGTGGAGCTCACCTCACCTGAGGCGTTTGAACACGTTCTGAAGACCAAGTTGAGGGTTTTGGAAGACATGCTTGGCAACGGCGTCCTTCCACTCGACGCCACGCTCTGAACGCACCAGCGCAAGACCGCGAGCCACCTCTTCTCACTGCAGATGATGCGCGACTCGATGGAGCAGACCGTCATCGACCACACGAGACTTTTGCGCGAGCACCTCGCCTGCTCGACGTCTTCACGCTGGACATCTTTTTGAAGATCGGCGTTGGTGTCGACCTCAATTGCCTCGAGTTGACCGAGAACCAGCAGCTCTTCGACGCCGCTGAGCGAGCATCGCTCAACTGAATCGTGCGCCATCAGTTCCCCATCTGGTTCTGGGAGCTCAAGAAGCAGCTCAGGGGCGACGACGCGTACGAGTACAAACCTGAGCGCTGGATTGAACCAGATACTGGAAAGCCCATCTACTCAAGTGTCCGATCTTTCTTGGCGACCCATGTGCATGCATCGGCATGAAGTTTGCGCTCATGAGATGAAGGTCGTCGTGGCGGCCGTGCTGAGCAAGTTCGACATCCAGACCGTGAAGGTGTGACCCGTTCGACTTTACGTACCGCACGACGCTCACGATGACGATTAAAGGGTCCGTGGACGTGGCGATCACACCGCTGTCGCTCGCACACAAGCTGAATGCTTGTGGGTTTATCGGGAATGGTGCTGCATGGGGAGGCTGGCCGTTGATTAGCTTCTCGCGTGCTGAGCTTGAAGCCGGGTGCTCTTCGTTCGAGTTTATGTTTGATTGGCATCAATAAAACACTCTATTTCAAACAAAGCCTTTTACGCATGGATTGAAACGCCATTTACCTCGCTTTCGCCAATTGGAAGCGTCATACTTTATCCAAGTGGAAATACCAAACAGCAGCCTCGAGCCAAAAACCGCCACCGCAGCACATCACGGAACAAATGGCTCCAACCCCAGCACCGGCGACTGCTCTGGATGCGGAGGCCGCGGCGCTGCGGCTCACGCCGGCGGAGCTCGAGAGCGAGCACGTGCACAAGGTCTACGACAGCATCGCGCCGCACTTTAGCCACACGCGCCACCACCCGTGGCCGCTCGTGACCGATTTCCTCCACGCGCTCCCGGACGGCGCGCTCGTGGCGGACGTCGGCTGCGGCAACGGCAAGTACCTGGGCGTGAACCCGCGTCTCTCAATGATCGGCGCCGACCGCAGCATCCCGCTGCTCACGTGCTCGGGCGAGGACAAGTACGTATCAGTCTGTAGCTACTGGTGCAACTGTAAGGGTGACATGGCGCTGGTTTAGCTGACACTTGACAACGAATGGATGGCTGCAGGGACTACGAGCTCTTTGGCTGTGACGCGCTCAACGTGCCACTGCGCGCCGGCGCCTTCGACGCCGCGATCTCCATCGCAGTGCTGCACCACATCTCGACGCCCGAGCGCCGCGTCGCTCTCATAAGGTGGGTATCGTTTTTCGTCGGGCGATGGTCGAATGTACCTATGTTGAGCACTAACATTGTGGTCTCATGACGCTTTCATACTATCTTTCTGTAACAGTGAGCTTGCGCGGATAGTGACGGTCGGTGGTGAGATTTACATCGTGGCGTGGGCCTTCGAGCAGGACGAGCGCTCCAAGCGCCAGTTCGCGCAGCAGGACGTGCTCGTGGAGTGGAAGCTCCAGGAGAAGTACGCGCCTAACGTTGATACCAGCACCAGCACAAACGAAGGCGATGATGAAAACCAACACCGGCACCAGAAAGACCAGCACCAACCGTCTAAGAAGTCTGCGCTGATAACCAAGCACGCCAAGAAGAACGCGGAGAAGAAGTGGGTCGTGTACCAGCGCTACTGCCACGTGTACCGCGCAGGTGAGCTCGAGGAGCTCGTAAGCCAGGTGCCCGGGCTCGAGGTGCTCTCGTGCGAGTACAGCAGGTCGAACTGGTGCCTGAAGCTCGCGCGGGTCGCATAGAAATACATAGAGAGATAACTAGAGGCTCACAAAGAGAATTGCGTATTGCATCGTAGATAGGTAAGCAAGGCACGAGCTTCACGTATTGGCTACTTATGTATGCCTGAGCGACTTCAGTATGACTCAAATTCACTTGGCGCATCCCCAGTTTTCACGGCATTCTCGGGCGCCGAGTGGAGGAGCGGGGATCTTCTTCTTGGGTCTCTACGGTGACTGAAGAGCCACTCGACGACCTCCAAGTGGCCGCTCGATGCTGTTTGAAGGAGCCATACAAACAGCAGTGCGAGAGATCACAATCTCAACGCAGTGTGTGTGTGTGTGTGTGTATTCACTGTTCATTCTGCACGGTTGCAAGTTCTCTCCTCAAAATCCTCTGACAGCTTGGCGCGCTTGAGCGAAGCTTCGTCTGAGATTGTTGACTCCTGTGCTTCTTCACTCGCAGCTCGCGTCTGCTTGGCTCTCGACAGGTACGCAGCCCTCCCTCCTCCGCCATTCCTCTCAATCTCAATGCGCTTCAGATGGAACTTGTGGCCTTTCGACGTCAAGTGGGACTCCCACTGCTTCACCCCCGTGAACTTGCGTCCGCCGCAGATTTCGCACACGTTCTCAGCGTACTTCTCTGCCAGCGAGAGCTCCTTCGTAGCCTCAGGTTGGGCTTCCTGTATGGATTTATAAGGCTCTGGGATAGGGTGTTCACTCAGAAAGGCCTGAGCGATCTGCACCGCAGGGCCGCCCACTAAGACACCCCATTGCGAGACGTCGCTGCTGTCGACCTGGTACACTGGGATGTTCCGCGTCACGAAGCGGTTGCGGATCCAGGACAGCTGCCGGCGCGCGTACTGACGCGTGGCCACGTTCAGCTGCTCGACGCACTCGTCAAAGATACGCTTGAGCTCTGCAGCCTTCGCTTCTGCGTCATCACTGTCATCGCTTATGAACGCGGCTTCGTGGGCTTCCAAGGCGTCAAAGTGCGGCTGGAACTCCTTGTAGCCGATGGCCTGGAGGATGCCCACCGAGTTCTCCGGCTCCTCGTCTCCATTACCACTATCAGGATTCAAGCGTGGCGGGTTCGCCTTCACGAGCGCTCGAAGCGTCTTGATCTCATCCGATAGCCCTGAAGAGATCATCGTGTCGACGCGCTTGGCCAGACGTTGAGCGAGCGTGGGCTTGTTGCAGTGCACCCAGAACGCGCAGGCGTCAAAGTACTTTTCCAGGTTCAGGCTCTCCTTCTCTTGCTTGGCGATGTGCTCGCTGTGTGGGACGCCCGTCTGCTGGAAGACCTGGAGGCTGCGCTGCACCTTGCGCACGTTGTTCATGTGCAGGCGCGCGGCCATGACCGGGTCCACCTCGCGCAGCCTTGCGTAGAGCTGCTCGGGCGTCTGGCTATCGCTCTCTCGCTGGGCTTCGTCGGCATTGCTATCACTCGTCACATCGACGTCGTCCAGCAGCTGCGACTTCCAGAGGATCGCCTGCGTGTAGTACATGGTGCCGCCCACGACGATGGGCACCTTGCCGCGCGCGAGCACCTCCTCGATCGTGCGCAGCGCGAGCTGCTTGAACGCGAGCACGTCGCAGCAGGCAGAGGGCTCCACGACGTCGAAGAGGTGGTGCGGCACGCCCTCCTTCTCCTGCTCCGTGATCTTGGCCGTCGCGATGTCCAGGCCGCGGTACATCTAATAGACAAGATCGCCACAAGAGCGAGGGAGAGCGCATGAGTCTATTGCCACGACGACTGGAGGACAGAGCGATAATGCGAGAAGCGCACCTGCATGGCGTCCGAGTTGATGATCTCGCCGCCCACGGCCTTCGCCAAGTCGATGGAGAGCTTCGTCTTGCCGGCGCCCGTCGTGCCCACGACCACGAGCACCTTGCGCAGCGCCATCCTCTGTTCAATTGTGTTCATTTCTGGTGGGCATTTTTGTTTTTGATGGGCAAAATGGGAAGGGTGTGGTCCACATCAAAGTCGCATTTGGATGGGCGCGAAGCGTTGCCGCCATTATCGACGTGGCGAATGGATACACGCATGGACGACGAGGAGCTGCTGGGGAAATTGGACTTCTATATTAGAGATTGTTGTTCTTCTTGCTGGCCTTCGATATTAAGAACTCGCTGATGCTCGCGAGCTGGCTGCGCTCCAATTCCGACAGCGCTCCTGGCACAAGAGCTGGCTCGGCATTGGCGCCTGCCGTGGCTGGAGCCTCGCCTTCGCCACTGCCGCTCGCATCAGCAGTGGTAGAAATAGCAACAGGGAGCTTCTTGATACCGAGTACTACCAGACTGTTGATCCCAAAGAGCTTGCCGAAGGTCTTGGACGACAGGTGCAGCACGCAGATCGGCACGCGGTGCAGGCGGCAGAGCAGCGGGATGTGCGCAAACACGAGCGACTCGGGGTTGTTGGCGAACACGACCACGCGCAGCTCGCTTCTGGCGATCAGACGCGCCACCTGGTTCACGCCGCGCACGATAAACGACTGGAAAGCAGGAGCTGGTCGCACTACTGGTGCATCAGCCGCCTTAGTGGCTGTGGTGATAGTGGGGACCACGTCGGCGATCTCCTTCTGGATGCGGTCGAGCACGATGTCGCGGTCCTCCTTGGAGAGCTCCTCGAACTGGGGCGTGGCCCAGGGCCGCTCGAGCGCCGCCTTCTGGCTCTTCTTGCTCTTCTTCTGTAGCTGCTGCTTGTTGGCGTCCGAGCGCCCGAGCTGCATGGCCACGCGCGCGTTCTTCTTCTTCATGGTGCTGGCGATGGTGTCCTTCGAGCTGGCGAAAAACGTGTCGAGCCTTGCTGCCGGTGCAACCTTCGGTCAACATTTGTTGGTGTGAAAGCGTAACCTGGGTTATGAGCTCACGCTCTCCCGTGCGACATGCGCATGATCAGACCTGCCCATCTCGATCCTTTCAAAATCAAATTGTGCTGCTCCGAGATCGATGAATGTTTTGTATGAGAGAGGAGATCGTACTAGAATACTGAGCATATATAGTGCCTGCAGCAATCAATGACAAAAAACGCTTATTCACATCGATCGACTTACTGAGACACGGTGAGCTTCCTGGTTCTTCACGCGCCTCTGCATTTGTCCGCGTCAGTTCTATTAAAGCACCCGAGAAAGAGAGAGAGAGAGCGAGTGCGGGCGTCATGGGGCGTTTCTTGGGCGGATCGTCGCCTCCGAGCAGCGAGAACGCGCGCCGCGGCCGCCGCTACGAGGCTTTACCTGCCGATGGGGCGGACGACAGCGACCGCGAGGACCGCGAGAGTCTCGGCACGGAGAACGCGCTCTCCCCCGCGCCTGCTACTTCCGCAGCAGCATCAGCAGCAGCAGCAGCAATAGGAACAGGAACGACGACAACGGCGGCGGCCATTACGAGTCCCGTGGGAAGCTCATCCACCGCTGCGGCGATGAGAGCTGCGGTGGTGGCGACGGACAGAGAGCAACGTGCGGAAATCGCTGCTGCTGCTAATGCTGAGCAGCAGGCGAAGCCGAGCGTGACGGCGACGGAGAAGACACAGGACGAGAAGAAAACGCAGGCGGACAGCAACAATCAGGAGGAGGCGGTGGCGATCACCATTCACGGTACGTTATGCTGCGTTTTAGTATGCGCTCCCTGTCTTAGTGAATCGTTGCTAACTGCTCGCACGGCGAACTCGTGTGTCGTGGTGTTGTTATTGTAGACGAGAACAGCTTGGAATTGAAGAGCGAGAGCCCGGAGGAAAGTGCGGACGCTAATGCAGCAGCAGAGACGTCGGCTAGTACGGAAGATCTCGGTCCGGACGCGATCCAAGTGCGCATCCTGGACCTGAACGGCAAGTTCTTCAACATCCCGTGCCGCCTGGACTGGCGCGTGTCGCTCATGAAGCAGAAAGTGCTCGAGAGCACAGAAGTGCCCGTGTCGGCGCAGCGTCTGATCTATCGCGGCCGCGTGCTGGAGGACGAGTCGTGTCTCTCAGAGTACAAGGTGGAGGACGGTCACACGATCCACCTGTTCGTGCGCATGAACCAGACGCCCGACCCAGAAAATCTGAGTGCGGACGCGACAAGCGGTGCTGCAAGCGGCTCAGGTGCCCGCCTGGACGACGGCTCGGGTATGGCGATCGTGCACATCTCCAACGATATCATCTCGTCGGCGGTGTTTCCATCGGACTCGGCGCGCCGCGTGGACCCGCTGATGCTCGACTCGCCGCTGGGCAACTGCGCGCGTCGCGTGAAGCTCTGGAGCTCGTTCCTGCTGATCATCTACACGATGAAGGTCATGGGCCAGTTCGCGCTGCTCGCGAACGACCAGCAGCTACGCAGCCAGCAGGCTGAGAGTGGAGCTAATGCTAGCGCCGCAGAGACTGCCGCTGAGCGCGAGGACCAGCGCGAGCGCATGTACGACTACCCCGAGTACTACCACCAGGACCCAGTCGCGGGCGTCGTGGAGCTTTTGATCCATGCTTTTGGCGTGTACGTCGGTGGCGTCGGCTTCAAGGCTGCGCACGACACGGACATCCGCCCGATCCGCTTCTTCTGCCGCGGCGTGGCGTGGCTCGCATTTCTCACGATCGCTGAGCAAATCTACATCACGTTCCAGATCTCGAACTCGGACATCCCGAACGAGCGCGTCCGGTACGCCTACGGAGCGCAGGCGCCTTCGAAGGACGACATTGTGTCGGCCAACATATTCCAGACGATCATGCTCATGATCATGTGGATAATCGCGATCCGGCACGCGTACTGGCACCAGGCCGAGGTGAACGCGTACAACCAGTCGTTCGCTGCAGCAGCGATGAACGCCGTCCCGCCCGTGCACCTCCCTGAAGTTGTCTGAGCTCCTTAGGGTGGAGTGGACCTTATGAGCGACCGATTGACTGCCTCGTGAACGAGCTCCAAGATGAAGGAAGAACGAACGAGCAAGTCCAGCTTTGCGCTTCTACGGAAGAAGAGAAGCGGACGCTCGTGAATCGAGCGAGCGAGCGGATTTTGCCTTCAGACAACGCCACCCTCCCAGCTTCAGCCTCACAACGACAACACCAGAACCTGTAGATTTATCCCCCGCCGTGAGTACGCTCCTTGGTGTTGCTTTATCCCCCATCCTGCTCGTCCGTGTGATTTGTTTTTCCTTTATCAACAAACGAAATGAACTGATGAAAAATGCCTCTGGCTGTAGGCAGCTCTTCAGTCGCCTTTGAGAGGTTTGCTTCTTCATGCGCCTACCAATCTATTGCCTTGCGTATCTCTCAACGTTGCGTGTGTGAAGATGAACCTGAGATCCAGCCTCTGCTGTTTATTCCACGAAGCGGCGTGAGATCAGCGAGCGGTTTCCGAATTCGTCCGCTTCTCATCCAGCGACTCCCCTCAAGCCTCGCAGACAACCGAAACGGAGACTTTGCAACCGCCCAGCGACCGCAGAGCTCAATCATTTGTCACAGACGAAGAACGAGGAACCCAAGACTCGTAAAAGACAAAGCGTAGAGCCTGAGAGAGAGAGAGAGAGAGAGAGTGACAGCGATGGCGTCGGACTTTGATGACATCTTCGGTGACCTCAAGGAGGACGAGCAGTTCAGCGCCACACTGCCCTCAGACTTTGACGACGCGAGCATCTTTGGTGACTCGGCGCCTTCAACCAGCAGCAGCTCAATTGCGAACAAGCCTCAGGATGTGGCCAAGCCAGTAGCTAATGCAGCCGCTCAGGCGCCTCCAGCTCCTGTCTCGGACGTGGCGGTGGTACCAGCTTCGACTGCAGCAATGGCGTCTGCACCTGCGCCTTCGTCGTCCGCAAAGCCGCTCTGGGAGCAGATCGGGAATTCCGAACAGGACGATTTCCTCTCCTGGCTGGACGACGGAGCTGCGCCGACTGAGTCATCGACTTCTGGTGCAGAGGCCACTCCTTCGGTCGACGCAGGTGCAATGGACGACGTCAATCTGGATGGTCCAAGTGCTCCTGACGCTCGTAGCAGTGAAGAGAAGCCTGAAAGTGCTGCGGCGACCCCACCTGCTCTCCCCATTTACGTCGCTGCTGCTCCGGCAGCTAATCCTGATACTCAAACTGGTGGTGAAGGCGGACAAATTTCACTCGATGACGATGACGACGACGACGATTTCCTGGAGCGAATCGTCGAAAACGCCAAGAAGAAGGCGAACTCGAGCTCGCGCGAGAGCAGCAACTCGTCGCTGCACATCAAGAGCCAGAGCAGCTCACTGCCGCGCGTCCCCGTACACGGTGAGCCCGCATCTCTTGCATTGTACTACGAAGTACAATCTCTGTCACGCCCAAAAAGGAACTGACAAGAAGAGTCTGTCATTGTTTGCTTAGATTTTGAGGCTTTGCACAAAACCTACAGCGAGACCGGAGTCATCCCGCCAGCGTCACGCCTCGCCATGTGGCGCCACGCTCTTCACGTACGTGGCCACACTGATCCCACCTCAACCTGTGGTCAGGGTTGATATCTTACTTGTGTGTCTTTAGGCGTCCGAGTCGAAGGAGTCGATCTCCATGTACGCGCTTCAGACGACACCCCTGGACCTATCCAACCAAGCGCTACTCCGCAAGGAGGTCGAGTCCTTATGCGGCAGCATCTTCTCGAGCAAACTGTACCTGGAGATCGTACAGTCGTCCGCCGCAGAGGAAGACACTGCCGACGGCGCGCGCCTTTTGTTCATCGACAACGCGGAGATCCTCATGACGTATCTCTGCAAGAAGCTGCAGATGGATGTCTACGTGACCGGCATGGCGCTCGCGTTCGCGCCACTGGTCATCACGAGCGGCAATGATCCACTGCGTCTCGAATTGGTGGAGACCCTACTGGCAGTGTGCCACCGCGTGCTTCCTCACCTGCCAAAGCACCTGACAACCCACACGATCGCGGAAGCGAGACGTCCGCTACTCAAGTGGTTGCTGCTGTACCACGCACCGGAGGTCGCGTTCCACTTGGATCAGCACTTCCACACGTGGAACGTCAGCGGCTCTGAGCCCCAGCAGCAGAGCGGCAAGCCATCGAGCCATGGCGTGATCCTCGACTCCTGGATCGCGTCCATGTTTGAGTCCGAGAGCTACAACCAGTTTGACTTCCTCATGCGCGTCTGGGACTGCTGTCTATTGGTTGGTGGCGGTAGCAACAACAGCAATGCGTCGACGAGCATGTGCTTTGTCCTCGTGCACCTCATCGCGTCACGCGCTGGGAAGAAGCTGCTGCGCATGGAGGGCGACCAATTGCGCCACTGCATGGGGCAGACGCTGGTCGAGGCGCTCAAGGACGCTGGTGAAAAGCTCGGCACCGAGGTGCAGAAGCTCATGGACGCGACACCTCCAAGCTTTTGCAACAAGCTCCGCGAAGTCGGATATGCCCCGCCGCCGCCGCCAATAGTGGCTGAGAATCTTGCCGAGTCTCTCACAAAGCGCAGCTCGACGAACAGCATGGGCATGTCGTCGCTCATCTCAGCATCTGCGACGGGCGTGAAGGAGCTCTCGAGCGCCATGATCGACATGCCGACCAAGCTCTTGCTCATGGGTGCCTCACCATTCCTTAAAGCCTCGTCAACTGAAGCCACGAAGGACGACACTGTGAGCCAAAGCCAGAACGCCAAGCAGCTCTTTGAGCAGATCTCGGAAGCCGGTGAGAGCGGCTCGCTGGCCATGCGGCTCACCGCTTCGGACGTGATCCCGCAAGTCTTCCAGAGCTTCCAGAGCCCCGTTCTGGACGAGAAGATTCGCTATTTCATCATCGACTGCCGGTCCAACGAGGAGCTCCAGGGTGGGCAGATCCCCACGGCGTTCCACTTTGACCCGGATGCCGTGACGGACCGCCAGGTTATTGAACAGGTGCTCGCGACGCTCAATCCGATGAAGAGCAAGGTGCACCTGTGTGTCATGGGCCACGGCTACGGCCACATCGCCGACGAGATCCGCCAGCAACAACAGCAGCAAGGTCAAGCCTCACAAGCCTCACAGCCGTCTCCGTTTGCACTGAAGGAGAACTTCTTTGAAGCCTACGCGACGAACCTCACGCGCGTCAACAGCGCGCTGCTCTTCCTCACCAAGCAGGGCTTTCCCTACGTGAGCGTGCTCGATGGGGGCTATGCGGCCGCACACCGAGTGCTTTATGACTCGAAGCACTTCACGGTGGACGACCTGATCGACCACAACGCGCCGCAGTGCTCGTTCTGCCAGCACCACCGCAGCATGGCTGCCGCTGTATCAACCTCAGCTTCAGCTAGTGGTGGGGGAAGTAATACGGCCACAGCCTCAAGCTCAGCGCTTCCCAGAGTGCCATCAATGGGCTCAGCGAGTGAACAGAAGCAGGAATCTTTCAGTCGCAGCAGTGCTCACTCCACAACCTCCAGCTCGCGCGGCAACTCGTCTGCCAACATGGCGAGCGCACAGCAGAAACCCCCGCTGTCCAATGGTGAGCTGGACGCCAAGTCGCTCTTTGACGCACACGCTTCAAACCCAGGAGGCTCGTACTTCTCGAGCTTCGCCGGCGCGCTGAAGACCAGTGGGAAGACGCTCATGAGCCCCGCCGACTCGCTCAAGGACAGCACCAAGTGGCTCATGAAGAAGACCAACAGCGGCAACAGCACCGGTGGTGGTAATGGTGACCAGCAAGCCAAGAGCGGCGGTGGTACCGGAGCACCAGTGTCTCCAGCAAGTGACCGCCCTTCGATGGTTGGCGCCATGCCGAATTTCAACAAGCTCCGCAATTCTTTGGCGGCCATGGGCTCCGAGAGTCTCGATCTGCTCAAGAAAGCTGAGCAGGCGGCTGTCGCTAAGACGCGTGTCCCCTTTGGTGTCGGAGCTTCGTCCTCGAAAGCCTTCGGTGCTGGTGGCAATATCTTTGCTCCACCTGCCGCTGGTGCTCATAGCAGTGGTGCTGGAGCTCGGTCCGGATTCGGAGCTGCTGGTACCACTACTGGCGATAGAAACGCCTCGTTCCAACGATCCGAGGAGGAAGTGTTTACAATCGACGACGACGACGAAGAGGACGACTTTGTTGG
>JAASFQ010000809.1:0-13950 GCA_023333845.1 Globisporangium polare | reverse complement strand
GCCCCGGTCACACGATTCGCGTCAAGATGAACCCGCGCTACGACGAGGAGCTCCTGCGGGACGCGCGACGAGCCAAGCCGCTCATTGTCGAGTGAGTACTGTTAGCACATGGTGTGAGTGTCCGCAGCCTTTGTATGGGTGCATGATATATCGTGACAGGAAGAACAAGAAGCTCATTTGGCAAACACTCATCGGCTCATTTACTGAAATTACTGCCGTTGCAGTGCTGGGCGTAGTCGAAGCTCTTGGTCGCGTTCAGGTCTTGGGCCACGGCGGTGCTCGTGGTGGTGGTGGTGAGCGCCAGCGAGGCGAGCAGTTTCCAGGGATGCATCGTGGAGTTTGTCGAGCGCTTGCTGTTGCAGTAGCCGAGTGGTCGGCAGAGCGCGTGCTCGGGAATGAGCCCTGGACTGAGCTTCCGGCTTTTGTCTGCTGGTCTCGCACGTGGATGTCAACCAACCCGCCCTCACCTTGCGCCCCTGTGTCATCGCCATTGCTCCCGCTTGCGTCCACCAAGCGGTGGGATGAAGGCAAATCGTTCTCAGACCGCGCACACTGTCGCCAGCACCCTCGTGTCCTGACTGACTGTTCCAGGAGGTCCCTTGCTGCTACCTCTGGCGCTGCGACTTCAGAATCATGCTTCCAAGTGTGTCTGACTTCGCAATCCGGCCATGAAACCCTCCAGCGTCGCGCTCCATTGCTGTGAGCTGTTGCTGTCGTGGACGAGTCAAAGCCAAACGTGATCTTCATCCCCCGGGCTCTCAATCGGGGGGATCACCTGATCCAGAGCAGTGCAACGTACCTCTCGCGCGGTTCTTCATCGGAGATTGCTGCGCGGACGTATCGAAGAAACAACTTTGTATTGATCGTTCGTTCTGAGCAACTCGATCTTGGATCTCTTTCCAGCAAAAAAAGGGTTGGTTCGTTGACACACACACACACGCACAAAATATAAAGGAGAGCTTCGCCTGTCTGCCTGGTGGTCTACACGTGATCCATGTTGTTGTTCTGCAGCGGCATGGGCGCGCTGCCGGGGGACTCGTACATCTGGTAGTTGCTGCGGGCCTGCTGCTGGCCGCCGCCGTTCGCGCCGCCCACGTTCGACTTGGCGCGCGCGCGACTGAGGTTGCGGTTGCGCGCAGTGCCCGGCGTACGCAGCGTGTTGCGGCTCGCGGCGCGGTGGCGCTGCGCCTTCTCGCGGTCCACCTGGGCCTCGTGCTTGGTGCAGATCACGCCGTTCTTCTTTGTGCCCGCGCCCACGAGCAGCACCATCGTCACGACGCAGAACGCGGCGAGCGCGTACAGGTAGATGTACCGGTTCTTCGTCATCGTGTCGCTCGTCTGCATGTACACGTAGCCCACCGGCGCCACGAAGAAGAGCGCGAACAGGAACGTCGTCGACACCGCGCGGCCGCGCGTGTTGAACATGCCGATGCACGCCGTCCACAGCGCCGCGGTCGTGCCCAGACCCAGGAAGAAGTACATGAGCATGCAGATTAGCGAGTAGTACAGTCCGGCGTTGTCGAGGTTGTTCAGGAAGCCCGAGCTCTCGTTGAGGCCCATCACGCCCGTGCACAGCGCCACTGGGATGAGCGTGCCGAACAAGATCGACTTGTGGTCGAGCTTGTCGATGAAGAAGAACGACAGCAGCGAGCCCGAGAGCTGCAGCGCCACCGAGTTCACGAACATGTGCGGATCGTCCTTGAGGATCGTCGCCGACGACACCTGCGCGACCACGAACGCGTTTAGCACGCACGAGGACAGCGACGACACAAGCATGAGGAAGACGCCGATGAGGAACTTGAACGCGTTGCCGCCGCCCTGGTCGTCGCCCGTCTCTTCCTCGCGAATGCTCTTGAGCTCGTCCGAGACGTCGGGCTTACGACGCAGGATCACGAGACACGCCTCGCACGCCTCCCAGCCCTTGCGCTCCAGGATCCAGAACGGACTCTCAGGGAAGATGTTGACCGCCGGCGTGATGATCGCGATGATCACGGACGCGCCGAACGCCTGCCACACCCACCCGAGCTCGTTCACCGTCGAGAAGTACCCGTTCAGCAGCGTGCCGAGGACGAAGCCCACGCCGAGCAGCAGCACCGACTTGCCGCGCATCTCCTTCGTCGAGATCTCAAAGATGTACACTGCGAGAGACGGCAGCAGGATGCCCACGGAGCAACCAAGCAGACCGATACCTGGCAGCAGCAGCGTCTTGCGGAGATCGGCGTCCGCGCACACCGCGACCATGCCCAGCGTGCTGAACAGTCCGCCCGTGACGATAGCCAGGCGACGGCCGATGAAGTAGGTCAGGAAGCCCGACATGATTGTGCCCAGCGTGCACGCACCATACATCAAGTAGGTGACCTTGCCATCGCCCAGGTCGCCGCTGAGAACGCCCTCGTAGGACGCCACGTAACTCGAGAAACTCGCAGACTGCTCCAGCGTCGAGAGCAAGCTGAACAGCCAGCCGCAGCCAGTGCCGCCGAGAATACCCATGAGCGTCGCCAGCGAGAACGCGTACTGCGACGACGCCGACATCACCTTCGAGAAGCCTTCGTTGTACATCATGCGTGTCTGGATCACGTTCAGGAATGGAACGCACGACATGATGAACAGCGGGATGATCATCGCCGTGCAGAAGCAAAAGTCGAACAGGAACTGCAGCTGCTGGAACATCACGATACTCGCGATCGACGAGCTCTGGAAACTCCACATGCGCATCACTTCGTTGATACCGTAGAGCCCCGCCGCGTAGCCGAAGAAGAGCGAGATCGAGTACCGGAAGTTCTCGTCGAAGACGATCCACATGGCCAGAAAGTACGCCACCAAGACGCCCACAACGACCGACAAGTATATCCCTGCGCGGATCAACGGGCGAACAGATTTCATGCCCAGGCCGATTCCGTGCACGAAGCCCAGCACCACAACCGTCGCCACCGCAGCACCGAACACGTACGCGACGAATATCACGTCCTTTGTCTTCATCGTCGTCACGTAGAACATGAGGATGAAGTGGCGACTCTCGCGAAGCAGCACCGTCACGCGCGAGATCATGTTGGAGGCATGGAGCTGCTTGAGATCGCCCTTCCACCACGTCACCCAGCCACCCGTGTTCACCGGGTCGTCGTCCTTGTAGTCCTCGTCAACGAACATCCAGTTCGCCCACGCAGCAATGTCGACCTTCGTCTTCTCCCAGTCCAAGCCATCGGTGTTGAACATGAATGGCCCGACGATCCAAAGGATCGAAATGAACCAAATCGAGAATGTCTGCACGCCATACCCTTGAGCAGTCTTGTGGAACTCGATAGCGAACATGTCGTCTCCGATCGGCGCATCCGTTTGCCCGATGGAGAAGTTGCCGAACACCAAGTAGACCATACACAGGCCCACCAACTCGAACGCTTTCCGATAATGTGAGCTTGCATATGCCTTGTACAGTAGCACCAGCGTCTCTCGCGTAATCTTGAAACCACGACCCGTCGCTTGGTACTTGGCGCCACCGTGCAGGATGTTGTTGTCGAAGTAATGCATCGTCGTGCCGACTTGGAAGACGAAGAAGGCAGGTCCGAGCGTGATGATCATCTCCACGAAGCGGTACATACCTCGGACAAAGCCACCTTCGCCGAAGTACACACACATCAACGGAAGCATCAGGAAAGTACCGGCTTGGATGTAGAACTGGGTGTTCACCACTGCTTTCAGATCCATCAGCACTCGCGTGTCGAAGCCTCCAGCAATGTTGCCCTTGATGATCGCAGTCGAGTTCATGTTGAAGATGATTTCCGACTGCACACCGGACAGCGCCATGTACACCTTGCAGTACATGTAGACGTACGCAGTCACAATCGTCATCCACGTCGCGTAGTAGAAACCCGTGTGCGAGTAGAACATCGAGTTCAGACGGAAAAAGTCCAGGAACTGACCCATGCGGTGAGCTTCACGCGCGAGCGAGGTCTCACCGGCACCGTTTGCAAGCTTGGCTTCGAACATGGAAATCTGCGAGAGTGCCACATCACGACCCTTGCCGCACTGCATGAACTCCACGTGCGTGACGACACCACCGCGAAGAGTCGAGTTGAAACCAGCGAACACATCTTCCGACAAGTTGATACTCTTACTCGCCTTGGACACACCACCTCGGGTCAGTGCGATCACCTTGTCGAAGATATCTGGGTGACCGTAGTGCATGCGGACGTACAGGGGGTCGGCGAGCACACGCTGCGACAGCGTCACGAACACCAGCTCCTGCCACGACTTGAACTTCGACAGAGACGACGCGTTACCCGTGAAAATGTGCTCACGCATGCCGATGATGGAGACAGGCTTCTTCGAAGGGTGCAGGTCAGCAGTCACAAGCAGCTGCGGCATCTTGAGACACTCCTCAAAGTAGTGCTGCTGGTTCATATCGATGGTCTGCAGGTACTCGCCACGAGTGAACTGCAGCGCGTTGTTCTGATTCTCCGGTTTACCTTCGCCGATAATCGGGTCGCCAGGAAGCTCGTAGCGGTACACTTCGGCAATCTCATTGTTCTCGCTCTTGATCAGCACAGTGTCGTAACGCTTGCCGCCATCTTGTTCGATCGTGTCCACGTACGCAACTCGCAAGTTCGGGTACGTCTTGAGGAGATAGTCGATGTCATCAGCCTGCGTTTTGCCTTCAGCTCGGTGCTTGCCGTACACTTGACACGCACAGATGTACGAGAACTTCAGGCGCACCATGTCTTCCAGCTGCGCTTGCTTCTGCTCGGCCGTCTTGCCGGGGCTCGAGCCGATTTCCAGCCAGTGAAGGATCTTGATCGCGTCTTCGTAGAGCATCATACCCTGAACCGTGCGTGCAAGTGTTTGACCACGGTACGAGGCCCACAGGCGAATCTCCATCGGGTAGTTCGCTTGGGCTTCCTCGACAGTATTCACATCAACGCGCTCCAAGAAGTTCTCCCACTCCTCTGGATGGATCGTGATCAGGTACTTCAGAATCGTGATGTTCTTGCCATTCTCTTCGACCTTGCTGAAAACAGGGTGGTTCGCCAGCGGGTTGTTCAGCTCGGCCAACGAGTTCAGCACACTCTCACTGTAGAACGGGGTCACCACCGAGAACGAGTGCATTTCCCTGATCGCCTGGAGTTGCGGAATCTCCATCACCAGCGATTTCATGAAGAAACCGAGGCGACGTTGCGCCTCTGGGACGCGTGGCATAGCATCGCTTCTGTCGAGAGACATCAGCAGATACGCGCGAGTCGCAGCACCCATCGCGGTGTCGTTGTGGAACAGGTTCACGAGGCCGCGCGAAGCGTACACGTACCCATTCGCACTCGAGCAGAACTTGGAGTTGCCAAACTTCGAAGCGAGCTCCGGACGGTTGGCGAAGATTCGAATCGCGTTCAGGAGGTTCTCCATCTTCGTGACAAAGTTGCGGACAACGCCCATGGTGTGAACTCGGGAAGAGCGCAGGTGGGACGATTGGGTCTCAGGATCAGGAAGATCCATCACAGCTTCCAAGAACTCCATCGTGACCGAGCGAAGCTGCGTCAAACTCTTCGCGTCGAACGTCTTCATGAAGTTGCCACCGCTGGCAATGTCTTCAATGGTGCGAAGGGCGTCCAACACGTCGGCGTCGTCGCTTCCGAGCAGCGCTTCCATCACGTACATGCACGCAGTGAAGAAGCTTCGGACAGCAGACAAGCAGTCCTTCTTCATCATGTAGGCTTGAAGCGTCGAGTCGCCCTTCCCTTCCTTCGCAAGGCGCGCAGTGTACTCGAGTGCCTCTGCCAGCTTGCCCGCAGACAAAAAGACAGGCTCGAACACTTCGCCGGAGCTTTGGATGTCGTACTGCAGAATGGCGGCTTCCTTGTCGTCGACCAAGTCGCCCTCGCGGAAAGAGTTCACGATCTCATTCCAGACAACAACGAAGCGCAGCATCATCTGGGACTGGTACGCAGCGGCGGAGTTGTCGTTGGCGGCATCGTTGGAACGCGCGAGCGAGGTCACAACTTTCTGGTCGAAGAGTCGTGGAGCCACGCGGAACGCCTTGGTGATCTCGTGGATGCCGTGGATTTCGCCAGTCTTCATCAACAGACCCTGGAAACCTCCGAGGAGCGCTTGGAACACCGTGAAGTAGATCTGCGTGTCGTAGTTGAAGACGAACAAGACGGGCATCCACAACGCCAAAATGTACGCCAGGTTGTGGAACGACACGATGTTGCTGCTGTACCTGAGCTTCATCGAGTAGATCGCCAGCGACGGGAGCATCAGCGGACGGACCAGGATGAAGTACGACACGAACGCCTTCAGCGCCCACAGCACCAGCCAGTAGGTGATGTACTTGATCTGGAAGCTCAAAGGTGGCGCCATGTGTCGTCCAACGTAGCAACTCTCTCCTTCACGGATGAACTTCGCCGCGAAAGTCTTCGTGACGAGGTGGGGCACAAACGCCTGCGCGAGCAGAACGAGGGCTCCCGGAAAGATGAAAGCTATCGCCGCGACCTGCGCCTTCTCCAACAGCTCGGTGTCTTTATCATACTTCAGCGGCTCATAGATCATCCAGCCGAACACGCCGGCGAACAGCCCGTTCCATAGCAGACGGATCGTCAACGCACCGCCGTAGGTCAGCGACCGCGAGGACGTCTCGGTGGATTCACGCGCGATCAGAAGGTGCCAGCCATGGGCCGCCTCGAGCATACACTTGAACGCAGCCATCACCGAATGGGAGAACACCAGTGAAACCAAGGCAAGCTTCAGATCTCTCTTCGTGTACGGAGCGACGACTTCGCCGATCGTGTCGAACTGGGCAAACCAGATCTTGCCGCCGCTCGGCGAGATCGAGACCGCGAAGCTGAGCACCACCAACACGATGAAAAACATCATGTTGAACTGGAAGATGCGGTAGTAGTTGACGATCAGCGTGAAGATACTGCGGTGCTCGTAGTACGTCTTGCCGTGATTCTTCGCGAGCTCCTCGCCGATCTTCGTCACGTCGATGTTGAGACAGTACTTTTTCCAAAAGTACTCGTTGATGTCGTCGTAGTTGCGCACTTGCGTGTGCTCCAGGTGGTTGCCCAGGCTGTTCTTCCGCTGCATGTTGCTGCACTCCTTCCACACCGGACGGACGACTTGGCGGAGGTACCAGCCTTCGCTCACTCGATCCTGTCCGAGCGGGTCCTTGTTCAGCATCGTGAGCATCTGGTGGTACAGGTAGCAAAGCGACTCGGGCATATGGCGTAGGTTCCCTGCCTCTCCCCAGATGAGCAAGTACAGCATGATCTCCATGTGCAGCGTGTTCTTCAGGTTGCCCTGCACCGGACCCTGGTACGCCGCCTGCTTGATAAGGAGGAACTCGCACCACTCGGCGTAGTTGGACGCGAGCTTCTTGTGGAGCGTCTCGACGTGCTGCCCAGGCTTGTCCGACGGCTTGGAGCGCGCCTTGCCATTCGCGAGCAGCAGGAGCACGTGCTCGCGCTGGTTGTCGATCGAGCCGGACTGGAAGCCGAACTTGTTGTAGAGCGTCTCGCAGCAAAAGTCGATCGAGACCTCGTCGTCGAAGTCGCCCTGGAGCCCGCCGCCGAGCTTGGCGTTCGGCTGCTGGTGCATCTGGTTCTGCTGGTTTGGGATGACGTCCATCATGGACAGGCGGCTGGAGAACGTCTCGCGCGGGTCGCCATTGCCGCCGCCGCCGCCGTTGGGGAACCGCGTCGAGTTGTTGCGCTTGCGGTCGGCGTCCAGCTGGAAGTAGTTGGAGCCTGCGCGCCGGCGCTCCTTGCTCGCCGCCGAGGCCTGCGCCATCGTCACTAACGGCGCTTGTCGATCGGTCGCTTGCTGCTTGGCGTGCGTCTCTGCAGGAGAACTCGCCGAGTGAGCGTGAGTGTGCGTGAAAGGGGAAGCGCGCGCGTGGAATGGGGGGAAACCGACGACGACGATGGACTGAACGGACTGAACTCCGCTCTGTCTCTCTCGCTCCCCTTGCGTTTGTGGCTGTTGTGTGGGTTGTGGGTTGTGGGATTGCATTGTGCATGCTTTCGAAGCCAAAAGCAGCCGACGGGAGGGAAGAGCCGCTCTGGATGTTTTGCGCGAGGGGATGTCGTGCCACGTGGAGTATACGGTCTCTTCGTATCCCAAAAGGTCTGACCGACAACTAGCCAGCACTTTGCCGAGCACAGTGTATATGGATGTGTGTAGTCGACCAGGCGCAATATCCATCTGGCATCTTTATTTAGCAGCAGGCACATACTTTTCGGAGCTGTAAATTACATGAAGTACACTGACGCGATTGGTCAGTGTCGCGAGGGCTGTCGAAACTGGACACTGTCAGCCCTCTTTAAAGTGGTCCCTAATCCTTTTTCTATTCTCCCCTCTCTTTCGAGAAGCTTGTGTTAATCGCTTCAGGAACCTGTTTAGACTTGCGTCTGTTTGGGGGATACGTTTCGTCGCCCGTTTCAAATCTCCATTCTCGATAAAGTGTACAGTAAAGGCCGCCCGCCTTCCACGAAGCTTCTCGAGCAACTTGAACGAGAGTGATATGCTCTTCTGGCGGAATCGGCCACAACGCAACGCGACGACACGACAACCAGCATTCGACGGTATGCACACTTTTGGCATTCCCAAGGGCAAACGCTTCTGGCGTTTCCAGAGCAGATTGCCAAAACGGACGAAAATGAGAGCGCAGCTGTCGATAATTACAAACGGCGAGCTCCTGGAAATGACAAAGCGCGAATGCGAAAAAGCGGAGCATTTCCAAGTATGAAAGTCTTTTTGGAAAATCACGCATTTTGTCGACTTTTGCGCTCGAAAGATGAATTTCCCTTTTCTTTTCCCGTCGAATTCTCATATGCAAGTCGGGGAATATTGATGGATAAATCAGACTCCGAGAGCTTTGCTCTCCCCCAACTTCCACATCCAAATGACAAGACACTTGCGCTCGGAGAAAAGACGACACAAAAATCGGCCGATTTGTGGCTGCCGCTTTTTCTATCAGATTGATGAGTTTAAGTTTGAAGGTTTGGCGCCAAATTCACAAAAAGCTCTCCCGCCGGAATCCCATTCGCCACCTCGCACAGCCTTCTTCTGCCTCCGTCCAGACGTCGTCCAGCGAGCAAGGGCCTCTAACGGACAGGCGGGCGGACGATGGCGGACGAGAGCGAGCAGCGCACGCGCGCGCAGGTGTGGGAGGCCGTGCGCCGCCTCTCGGACCACGAGCTGAAGCGCGTGCAGCAGCTCATCCTCGCGCCGTCCGGCAGCAGCTCCTCGACGCCGCAGCCGCGAAAGGACGCAATACGCATTCCGCTCACTCTGGTGGAGGCAGACGAGGACAATGAGGCAGCACCAGGCCACACGACCGCAGAAGCACTGGAGGACAACCAAGCAGACAGCGACGCAGCGCCACCGCCGCCTGCAAAGAAGAAGACGAAGAGCGCTCGCCTCACGCAGTGGTCGCCGAGCGATCTGATCCACGCGTTCCTCGAGCACCTGCACCACACGGTGCATTGCCAACAAGCTGTGAGTGCGTCTGCTGCTGCCGCAAGTGAACCGCCGCCAGTCGCAGGGAAAGTAGCACTCGATAGCAATGCGCAGCGAGCCGCAAAGCCCACGACTGGCACCGCCAGCAGCAGCAGCAAGAGCTCTCCGTTCGCGCTGCAGAGCGACGACTTCCCGTCGCTGCTATCCGCGCCACAACCACCTAAGACAGCCGCAAAGACACCGAATGCGCCACACAAACCGAATGTGAAGGCAGCGAAGCGTCGCATCACCACGACGCTGCTCTCGGAGCAGAACGTGATCACGCGCCCCGTGCTCCATGCGGTTGCGTTCCCTCCACTCGGGGGCGGCAGTGGTGCGCCTGACGCTACATCGCGATCCCAGTCCACCGCCAACTCTACTACTGCTAAGAGCAACCCGTGGGCCAAGCGAGAGCTGCTCGAGCGCCGCATGATGTCGTCAGTGGAGCAGCCTGGCGGAGCTGCCGTGGCCGAGTCCCCGGCGCAGTCGCCCGTGCTCACCAAGTCCCGCGTCGGCCACCATCACGACACGACCGACGCACAGCAGAAGACAAACCAGACGAAGAAGCTCTTCGACGACAGCCCTCCAGGCGGCCCGAAGCGCGTTCAGCCCTTCCCTGCGGCGTCGTCCGTCCGTCCGGACCCCGTTGCTTCCTGTCAGAGTCCAGCGATGGTAACGACGCCTCTGAAGAGCAGCAGCAGCAGCGTCCAGCAGCCGCCTCCAATGTTGCTTTGCGTGAAGCCCAAGCGCCGCCAGTCGCTGCTGACGACCACAGCCAGTGAGCCCTCGACTCAGCTCAATTCTCCAGCACTGGATTCTGAAGTGGGAAGCCAAAGTTCGCAGCAGCAGCTCAAGACCGCGCAGGACTTTGCTCCGAACGTCCAGGCCGCCAAGCTCTACGCATTCCTCATCAGCAAGCGGCTCGTCGGCAGCACGTGCACCGAGCTGCAGCTGCTTATCAGTCTGCTTTTCCGCACGAACTGCACCGGAGCAGTCGCCAGTAGTGGCTCCGAGGCTGCGGCTCAATCATTTGACACCGGTGCCACTCCTGGAATCGCTAACTGCGTGTCCCCGAGCGAGCTCTGCTGGCGGAGCCACTGCCTGGCGTTCGCGGCCGCTGTGCTCGACGGCATCGAGCCCATCCTGGGCAGCCTCGGCTCGGAGCTACTGCAGCTGCTCACGAGCAGCCTGGCGGACGCGGGCATCTGCGCCGAGATGCTCGCGCGTCTGGCGCAGCTCACCCAGAGGCGCGAGGAGCTGCGCGTGGAGGAGAGCGCGCGCATCGGCTGCAAGCTGCCGGTGGAGACGCGGGCGAGTGCCGTGCGGGACTTCGCGCTACCGTTCTGCGAGGAGATGGACTCGCGGCTGCACTACAGGTCGCCCACCGAGTCAGTCTTGTACTCGAACCGCGAGAAGGTGCGCGATAGCTTTTTAGATCTGCTTCGGCACTTCCAGAAGCAACAGCACTCGCTGCTAGGCATCGAGAGCGTCAATGTCGCGGCGTCGGCGGTCGCGAGCGCCAACAACCTGCTGAGCGAGGTCTCGCCGGAGAACCGCTGGTGGTTCGCCAAGTTCTTCGTGCTGGAGCTCATTCAGGTGGGCGCGAACCCCTTCGGCGAGAGCGACAAGGACCTCGTGCTCAAGATTATGGGCGAGGACAAGCTCGTGGTGAAGAACCCGGACCGCCTGCGCAAGCTGCACCGGCGGTTCTCGAGCCAAAAGCAGTCGACGAAAGTGCCACAGCCGACGACGAGTACGAATCAGGGAGGAAGCAGTGGTGGTAGCACCAACAACAGCCACTCGAACAAGAACCATCGTGGTGGCTCGTCGTTCTCTAACAACAACAACAACAACAGCAACAGCAGCAGCAAATCAACTAGCAAGTCGGATCGGAACGAGAACAACAACAACACCAGCTCAAAGTCCTCACCCGCGTCGTCCTCCTCTTCAGACAGCAGCAGCACAGCGATCACCGCGACGTTCGAGACCACGCGGGGGTACTTTGCCGAGAACCAGCAGTTCTTCTTCCACTTCTTGCACAGCTGCGACAGCTACGAGTTCTCGCAGCTCGTCAAGTACCAGCTCGAGGCGCAGTTCCAGGCGATCTGGAAGGATGGCAGCAGCAGCGCGACCGCCGACGCGCGCAAGTCGTTCACGGACGTTGTGCTCAAGCTCAAGGTGGTCGCCAAGTTCCTCGGATATCTCCGCTTCTCGCCGCACTGGCACAACTCGTCGTCGCTCGTGCAGCTCTCGAAGCAGAACCCGGCGTTTCAGGCCGCCAAGAAGGAGGCGATCTGGACGCTCGAGAACGCCGAGTCCGTGGGCCTGGATGTCAAGTTGCTGCTGGAGCAGAGCGTCGTGGACACCAAGCTCTCCAAGTGCATCCCCTGGCTCTGCGACTACCTCACAATGCTGTCGCTCGACAAGCTCTCGCTCGCGACCACGTACTTCAAGCAGCTGCTGGTGCTGCTGGAACGCATCTACCACTCCAAGCGACTGGATGCGCTTGGAGAGACGGGCTTGTACATTGGCATGCAGATCGAGCGCGTCTTCCACGTGCTGGACTTTGACGTTGCGGGGTTCCTGGACGACACACAGCTCCGATCCCCAGCACTGCAGCCGTCAGCGAGTCTCTTGCAGGCGCTTGAGAACGTCGAGCTTTTTTCTCCCTCCACGTTGACGACACAGCGCAACAACAATGGAGGTGGTGAGGACACGCTGCCGTTCCTCTACAGTCAGGTGTTCGTACAGAGCTGCGTGAACGAGCTCGAGGACCTTCGCGGGTTCATCCAGACACGCGCCAAGCCGTCGCATCGCGTCACGAGGCTCGTCGCCGGCGACGGTCTCTCGCAGACGATCCCCATCCGGAAGCTCCGTCCGCTGCAGGTGGTGACGGAGGAAGAGCACAACGACGAGCTGCTGCTGCTGGGGAAGACGGACGCCACGAGCGCCGCGCAGCCGTCGTCCTCGTCTTCGTCCTCACCAGGATCCTTTGCCTCAACATTGTCGGATGACGACAAACTCTCCGAGTCAATCTTCAAGATCCACCCGAACCTGCGCAAAGTGGTCGAGTTCGTCGTGGAAGTGGTCGCGACCAACATCTGCGAGCACGTGTTGCAGCAGATTGTGACCCCAGGTGCCGACGCTTTCATCAGATCCTGCGTGTCTGAGAGCGGACTGAACCCGCGCGGCTCGTCGTCCTCGTCGGCGGCGGCAGCAGAGCTCGACTCGGCCACGATCCTCTTTCTGCAGCTGCTGGAGAACCGCACGGCGCGCACAATCCAAGAGAGCGTGAGCAAGTCGCTGAGTGAGGCGAATCGTCTGTGCGAGGACAAGGTGCGCGCATCCGTGCCGCCGCTGATCCCTCCGTCGTGCCACCCGACGCTCGCCAAGTCGGTCACGCTCGTCGCGCTCAACCGCACCCGTAGTGTTGTGCGGAACCTGATTCCAAAGAGCTCCCGGTCCGAGTTCCTGAAGCGCCTCGCGTTCCGGAAGAAGGCGATTCTGAAGGAGACGGCGACCAAGTCGGCGGCACAGGCCAGTGTGGCAGCAGCAGCAGCACCCTCCGTAAGCAGCAGCAGCACCTCAGAAGAAGACAACGTCGTCCGCACGCTGTCGTCAATGTTTGACGAGCATGCGGGCGTCGAGGACTCGAGTCAGGACGAGATCTTGCTGGAGCTCAAGCAGACGAGCGTGCAGATCTTCAAACTCTGCAGCACGCGTCACGCCAAAGCCTTGCCAGACGAGTGGGCGAAGCTTCATGCGTCACTCTCGCGCTACGTGCGCAGCTTCACCAGTAGTCTAGAGGAGCTGGAGAGCGAGAGCTCAGAGAAGGAGAGACCTGAGAACGATCCTGAGACGGCGCGGAGGCAAATCCACGAGCTGCCGGTCTGGAGTGCGACGTGGCGGGTGGTGATCGCGTGTCTGCGCGTGATGACTCGACTGACGCACAACGTGGCCAGTTGGGCTGACAGCTCATCTTCTTCATCGTTATCATCGGTTGACATGCCCACGAAGGCGCTGGAGAAGGCGGTGAGTGGCTTTGTCGACAGCTTCGTCTCGCTGCTCACGCTGGTGCTCGCTGATGAGAGCCACGATGACCACGACCTCTCGCACGAGGAGGAGAATGTGGAATCGCGTCGAGTCGCTGGTCTCATCCGTGTTGTCACCGACTGTTTGCTATCGACACCCACTAGTCTGCAGCTTGAACTTTCGGGCCATTCGGATCAGAGTGCGCTGCTCGTGGAGCGCTTCGTGCTGACGCCAAGAGCGTGCATCCTGGCTGCGATCGCATCGCTCACCCCTGCTGCGTCCCTTGATGCCAGGACGGCGCTGTCTCCTCACGCTTCTAAGGGGGAGCAGAGCATTCGGAAAGCGAAGGACTTCCAGAGTGAGAGCTCGCTTTCAGCCGAGCTGCGAGAGCGCCTGCGAGCGCGAGACTGTTGATCCAGATGATGCTTCAGAGTT
>JAASFQ010000808.1:0-13958 GCA_023333845.1 Globisporangium polare | reverse complement strand
CAGACGACGCTCTTGAGGCTCGCCTTAACGCAGTGCTGGTTTGGTTCGGAACTCTTGGCAGCCAAGACGCAGGTGGATCTGCAAGCGAGCGGATGCGTCCCGTACAGTACACGCTGGTGTCATTGACGACAACGTTGAGTGATCCTGAAACGCTCCTCATTTGCGTTTGTCTCGTGCTTGTGGTGGAGTTGTTTAGCGTGGCCCACACGCGTTCAGACACGTTTAATTGGACGCCGTGGTGGTTCAACTTGCGGGTTGCGGAGGAGAGTCGCGTTTGAGCAACTCATTTCCGGATCCGCACTCCAATCAGCAGGAACGTCCAATCCAAACAAAGATGCTGACGACTCCGCTGCTCCGCATCGTCAAGAACCGCCAGGCGGCCAACGTCGCCACCAAGCGCAGCGTGCACATCGAGCGCCGTCTCGCGGAGCTGGGCTACGTGCTCCCGCAGGTCGCCGAGCCGAAGGGCAACTACCGCACGGCCGTGCGCACGGGCAACTTCATCTTCACAGGTGCGTTTGTCTCTAAAAATGTAGTCGTAATGATGCATAGACAGTTGTGGAGTGCTCACCTCTGGATGCTGCTGCTGCTCAACTATAGCTGGACACCTGCCTCAGCCGACCGGCGGCGACCTGATCGTCGGCAAGATCGGCAAGGACCTGACCCCAGAGGACGGGTATGACGCGGCCCACCACGTCGCATTGAGTCTCATGGCCACCTTGAAGCGTACGTTTGCCGTCATCACACACACACACCACAATGTACTCTGTCCACAGGAGAGTTAACACAAACGCGTTGTTATTACGTCCACAGACGAGCTGGGTGACCTGGACAAGGTCAAGCGCATCGTGAAGCTTGTGGGCTTCGTGAACTGCGTGGACGGCTTCACCGGCCAGCCTGGCGTGATCAACGGTGCCTCGGACACCTTCGGCAAGGTCTTCGGCGAGAAGGGCATCCACGCACGCTCGGCCGTCGGCATGAACGCCCTCCCGCTCAACATCGCTGTTGAGATCGAAGCCATCGTGGAGATCGAAGAATAGGCGTTCATCACGTCGCAACGATGGTGACTGAAAGAGAGAGAAAGAGATGACACTGCAAGCGTCAAAAGTGAAGCATCTATGCCATTAAAATAAAAGCTGCTTGCCCTCACAGGCGGATACACTCTCTATTGTACAGCGATCGGGTCGATTCCAGTGGATTTCCAGTACGCCGGCCCATAATTTACCAAGATCTGATCACCTGCCCTGATCTCCCTGATGGTGAACTACCCAAACAAACAGACACAAGACAGAGTGCAATTAGAATTCGAGTCGCTTCACAAGTGTGGAAAGCAGATTGCGCACACGGACACAGAAGATGTGCAGGATGCCGCCCTGGATCATCGGCACGAAGCGCGCGTTCGGGCTGAAGCTGTGGTTAATGCAGCGGATGGCGTTGCCGTACTCTGAAGCGCTCACGTACAGGTCTCCGTGCTCGTAGACAGACGGATACGATACGCCGTACGAGTCGAACGTGTTGACGCCGTCGTTGTGCACCTGCAGTACGCCCGTGTACTCGCCCAGGAACGTCAGCGTGGCGATGTCTTCCAATGCAAAGAGCCCCAGCGGGTTCTTCTCCACGTCTGCGAGCGACGTGACGTGGCCGATCGCGACTTTCGACGACACCTCGTTCGACTCGATCTTCTGAATAGAGATCTGGTCGAAGCCGTCGATCACGCAGTCCGCAAAGCCCCAGAAGGCGTAGTTCACCAGCAGCGACGTGCGCTGGAAGAGCAGCCTGCTGGTGAACGCGCATCCCATGAGCTCCTGCACCTCGTCAGCGCTGCAACAATAAAGAGATACGTCGTCAGCGTGAGTGCATTCAAGTTGGCAGCCAGCAGAGCTGCTCATGCCTGATGAACTGCAGCTTCCCGTCCTTGTCCTGGTACTGGAACTTGGTCTGTTCGTCAGCCGCGACCCCGTCACAGCAGTAGCTGTCATGTGCGCGCGAGGTGCTCTTGGTGACCTCGTCATACGTGTAGCACTGGTCGCGGTCCAGACAGCGGTAGCCACTGCAGCCGCTGCGCACGACGACGCCGTCCACCATTCTCAGCCAATGTTTGTGTGTGTCCGTTGGGGAGCAATGCACTTCAGCGGATCTGTGCAGTGTGAAACGAAACAAGCAAACGAAACGTTAAACGACCACCGGTCCCGCGAGTCAAATCTGAATTGCGCACGACTCAAAGATGAACTGCAGAGTCGAGGTGGCGTTGCTGGCTGCAGCGATAGCGACCTGGGTTTACCATCTCGCTTTAGTGACCCAGATTTGCAAATTGAATTGCAGGTCGCCCAGCGAGGTGGTCCACACCAGCACCATCATTCCTGCCTGCGACGGGTGGAAAAGCGCCGAAAGCGTCACCAAAAGAAAGCCAAGGAAATAGGCAAGCATGAAGCCGCTGCCGTCGAGCATCCCGCTCGCGCCGATCCTCAAGAAGATCATGCCCATCTGCTTCGTCACGGGCATGGCCATAGAGACCTTCATGGTCAAGACCGGCTTCTGTACGTCGTCTCGCTGTGTGTGTATGTGACTTTAGCAGAAGTTCTGTGCTGGTCTGACGAGCTCGTTTGTCGCTTTGAGCAGACGACATCGTGACCAACACCGAAGCTGAGCGCCGCCAGCAGCGCCACGAAGAGCAGCAGGAGCTGCTGCGACAGCAGGCAACGGAAGCCTCTGCATCGCAGCAAGAGAGATAAATCCGGTTCGTGTGTGCGTTCGCTGTGATCAATAGAGCAAGTACAGCTACGCGCTCGACAAGCATGTTGCTGACGTCGCATTACTTTGTGCTATTC
Source organism: Globisporangium polare (assembly GCA_023333845.1). Classification (NCBI taxonomy): domain Eukaryota; phylum Oomycota; class Peronosporomycetes; order Pythiales; family Pythiaceae; genus Globisporangium; species Globisporangium polare. The sequence goes on along the minus strand of JAASFQ010000808.1, from coordinate 11,130 downwards.
ACATGGGTGTGCTGACTACTAAACATACTACTACTACGACGACGACGACGACGTGATCTGGCTGCGAGCTAGACGCACACGGTTTCCACCGGGCGATGGTGACTCGAGCACCACGCCACCGCGTTCTCAGCAACGAACATCCTCACGCGATCTTGGGCACTCGCTGCAGAACGATCTCCAGCTTCGGCACACGGAAGCTACCGGGGCCCTTCGCACGCCGAAACTCGTAGCACGTGAGGATCTTGGACGTGACTGCGTTGTTCTGGAGACGCAGCATCTCCGCGATCTGGATGGCGGTCGTGATCGCTGCCTCCGATGCCTGGAGCCGGATCGTCTCCTGCTTCTGGACCGTAAACTTGGAGTTGATGATGTTCGCATAGAACACTGCACGAACAGAATTGGCATTGAATGAGCAGGTGTAAATCAAGAGACCATGCGAGATACAAGACAAACCTGCGGGCTTTCTGGTAGAGACAGTGACGAGATCGTCCGTGTACTTGGACAGCTTCGGCCCCGAATACACGCGCTCGGTGGGCTTCAGGTCCAGCTCCGCAATGATTTTCTCCAGCACAGCCTTTGCCTCCGTCCAGTCTGCCGCGACGTGAGTGGCTTTAGGCGCTGTGCTGGCGTTTGCCCAGGGTACCGAGCCGACGAGAACGGCATGGCCGACGTCCTCCGCTGCCTTTGGCAGGATGCTCGGGTCCGAGCCAACCGCGATCTTCACTTTGAAGTCGTCGTAGAGCTCTTTCTTGCGCGGAATCGCGTCGTCGCCGGAGTCCTCGTCCACAAACACAAGCTTGTCGAACACACCGGCAAAGTGCGCGTCCAGCCACTCACGCGTCTGCTTCTCAACGATGCGCGGGCGATCCGTGACGGCGATGAAGAAGAAGAACTTGCGCAGCGGCTTGAGCACTTCGTGAGCAGTCGCGACAGCGTCCACTTTCGTTGTAAAGTGCGGCGAGTGGTAGAAATCCAGCAGCTTCTCGTCGGACTCTTGCTTCGATCCGCCGAACGCCTTGTGCCAGCTCGCGCTCTTCACGTCTTGCACCGATAGCTGTGTCAAATGCACGTACGCATACGAGATAAAACAACGCGACAAATTGATCCCACACACACACACACACACACACACACACACACACACACACGCTGTCAGCCAGCTGAGAGGGACCCCTCTTGTGGCTGGCATTGCCCCGGAAACATGCGCGTCCGCTCGAAGCGCACCTTGCTGTCCTCCTCGGCGTTGTGCCACTCGAGCACGCTCTCGAGTAGCTTGGCGAGCGTCTGGTCCAGATCCACGGCCACCACCGTCCGGTGGTGCGGTGCCTCCATTACGAAGCGCTCTTCTACTTGCTGCTGCTTGCTGTCGCTCCTTCGCTCCGGTCGCGCGAATGGAGCTTTTGGATCTTGCGCAGTCTTTGGCTTCTTTCCCCACTTTGAAGTTGCCCAGCGCCGTATTTTTCACCTGGGTGCTTTATATTCTCGTTTGTCTTCATTTTTGTAAGCTCCACATGCAAGCTAATTTCGGAAGCGTAAACTACACAACGTGGCGAACCTGCTGAACACCGCGTGGTTTTTGCTGGGAGAAAAGAAAAAAAGCAAACAGAGCAGCGGGCGAGATGCAGATGACGCTCAACGTCAGCGCGCTGATCACGGGCTACGAGTCCGTGGGCGACCACACCGAGTTCGTCGTACAGGTGCGTTTGTCTTTCACCTCCTTGCTGCTGTCCATATACGTCTCCATGCGCACCCGCGGGGAGTGATATCCTATGCAATCCGGACAAAACTGATTCTGTATTTGCTCTGTGTTCCATGTGACGGCGTATGTGCAGCTCTCGTGCAATGGCGAGCTGTGGCTGATCTCGCGCCGGTTCAGCGACTTTGACCAGCTCCACTCGCGCCTCACGCGGCGCTTCGGCGACCTCATCGAAGTGGGTCTGCCCGAGAAGCAGTGGTTTGGCAGGTATTGTAGCAGCACCATTGTCGTGCTTTTGCTTGCTTTGTCGATAGAGAAGGGCACGCGCGAGGGAATTCGATGATGAAGAGAATGCGCTCAGACATGGTGCAGAGAGGCGGGTCGCGTACGAGTGATGGCGTAGCGCACTGGGAGAGAAAGAGGGAGCCCGCGATTGCGGCCCTTTGTTGAGTTCCTCGCGCTTGGGGCGAAACATGCTGACACGAAGGAGAGGAGTCGCTCGCATGCATCTTCATGTGCGAACACACATACGGGACTTGTGCGAGCGGCGATGAATGCCAAATCGCTTGATCTTATCTGAAGATGCGTTTCCCCCACGCGCGAGTCGCAATTCCGAAGACCCTCGCTGCGCTCTCTCGGCCTCTCTTTGTGCGAACACCAGCATGATTGTGGCTCTCTTTTCTGCGCCTTCACTGGTCCAGACGCGCACCAAATTCTGCTTAGCTGCTCTGAGAATTCCCAAGGCGCCCGCAATACGAATTGAACCACAGAGAGCTCTCCTGTGTGTAAAGGTGTTGGTGTTGGTGCTGACTGCCTTGTGTGCTCTTAACTTTCGCAGATTCGATCCAAACTTCCTCGCCAAGCGCCAAGTGAGTCTCCAGACATACCTAGGTGAGCGAATAGCATATCTTTCATTGCCGTGGCTGTCGGTATCCGATACAAACTCACACGTTCCCTGCTTGTGCTGTGTGTCAATATACTAGAAACCCTGCTGCAGATTCGTGGGATCCTGGACGACCACTCGCTGCAGCACTTCCTGGAGCTCGAGAAGCACGTGGACCTGAACGGCGACCTCTTGCAGGGCGGCGTCGGCAGTAACGGGCGTCACAGCAACGCGCTGGGCAAGAGCATCGTGCTGAACGAGAACGACCGCCTCAGTGCCATCGTGGAGAACGCGGCGCAGGCGTTCATCGACATCAGCGAAGTCCCGGAGCCGCTGGAGGCCGAGCAGGCCGTGCAGCGCAAGAACGAGATCGTGAGCGCGTCGCAGGGTGTGCTGAGCGAGCAGAAGATCAACGAGCACTTTTCCAAGACGATGACCGTGTTGCAGCCACCGACGGTGCCGTCGCCGTCGCTGCACGTGTCGAACGAGGAGATCATCGCGAAGCTCGAGAATGGCAGCGAGGACGGACTCTCGTACGAACAGGAGCAGGAGCTGCTGCTGAGCACATTAGAGCGCGTGGAGGCGTCGCTACGTCTCAAGATCACGCCGCCGTCGACCGAGCTCCTGGCCGTGATGGACCCGTCGCTCACGCCCGCCACCAACAGCAGCAACACGACGTCGCGAGGCTCGCTGTCGAACGGCGCGGATGGCGCGCTCGACGGAGAGAACGGACTCTCAAGCTCCTTCCACTGATCACAAGGTTGCAGCTGTGAGGAGTGAGTTTGTTTATTCCTGTTGTAAAACCTCCTGATAATGACGCAATTTGTCGCGGATGGCGTGTCTTAGTGTCTCGTGCTGCGAGCGGAGCTCCAGCATCGTCTCGTCGTGCTGGTTATCATTATCGCCGTCGACTTTCGCTATTGGTACTGCACTGATGTTGTTGTTGTTAGGTGGAGGCTGTGCAGGTTTGTCAGGTTGCAGTTCTTTGTCGTTGTCGTCAAGCTCGTCACTGGTGCCAAGTAGCAAGTTCTCCTGCGTGAAGTGTGTGAGCTCCTCCACCATGCTGATCTGCCGTCTCGCGTGCTGCTCCTTCCGGAAGAACTGCAGCTGCGACGTGTTCTGGATCAACTGCTTGCCCACGAGCTTCACGATCTGGTCCAACTCGCCCAGCTTCTCGCTGAAAGCATCAACGTGCTGCCTCGTTTCCTTCTCTCTGGTTCGCTTGGACGTCCCAAGCGTCTGCAAGGCGCGTACGGTCTCTTCTGATAGCTGAGCGTGCAGCTCTTGGATTTTCGCTTGCGATTGGGTTTGTAGACGCTGCTCTAGGTTCCGCAGCGCTGTGGCTGCGCCAGACAACTCAGTCTGGAGCGCTTCGGACACGCCTTTCAGCGCCAACTGGTCTCGTCGAAGCTCGTCAATCGCCTCAAGACGCGTTTTCCCGTCGTTCACTTGATCCTGCAGTTTCGTCCAGTCCTTGGAGATGGATTCCTTCCAGACCAGAAGCTACGCAACGGTGTCAGGTGAGTCTCGAAATCAACCAGCCAGCAAACAGGCATTTGTCAATTTTCACGCACCTGGTGCTCCAGATCTTCCTTTATTCGCTGAATAGCTGTCTCCTGGTCGGCACGAAGGCTCAACTCCTGGATCTGCTGCACCTGAGCGAACCCCTGCTGAGCTTCCCGCAGCCAGGCTTTGCTTTCTATTGCGCCATTCGTAGAGGCAAGGGTGCTGCTGTGTTTATGTTCCTCAATCCGCATCGAGAGCTTGAGTTCGACCTGAGAGAGCAGCGCTTGCTGCGTGGTTGCGAGCGCCGAACTGCGCGCTTCGCACTCTTTCTTGATCTGGTCCAGTTTCTCTTCGTGAAGCTCAGCAAAGTTGTGAATCTCGTGCTGAAGTAGCGTCTCATTGCGTAATTTCGCCTGAGCGAGCGCGTCTTCGAGCCGAATCTCGATCGTGCTCTGCTGATGCCGCAGTAAGTCGTGCACAGCGAGGACTTCGTTGTCGAACGCAGCCTTCTTGCACTGTGTAGAAGAGAAGCGCACAATCGTGGGTTAGCTCCAGCGACCTAATGGCATCACGGCTATAAAGTGAAGTGATCTCATTACCCGCTTGCGAATGGCATCCTCCAGCGCTCTCTTCTGCGCCAGAAGGGACGAGTTGACGCTCTCAACGTCCGCCTTCTTGTCAATCGCTACGACCAACTGCAAAGACCCACACATGAGTGAGGTAATCCCGATCATTTATATGGCATGAAGAACTAGCCGTGTATCCCTTACAATTGAGAGCTCCTCCTCCAGCAGCTCTAGCCGCCGCTCGAGTTTCAGTAGCAGCGTGCTGCAGGAATCCCGAACTTGCGTCGCGCGTGCAGCAAAGCTGGCCTCCATGTCAACGAATTGGGTCTGGAGATCGTCTAGAAGTATATCCAGAGACGCCTGGACTTGCTGGACTTGCGCACTCGATTTCTGCCTGCAGTGTCACAGAAGCTTTGTAAGCTTAGTGCATTCACTCGGTCGCTTGCTGCTGTATTCTCAATCAAAGAGCAAAACGCACTTTAACTCGAGCATCTGGGCGTCTCGAGTGCGGACTTCCTCGCCGAGCGCGCTCACCGAACGAGCGATCGCCTCCACCTGCGCCTGTTGCTGGCGGAAGCTCTCACCGTCCACTTTGCTCACGCATGCACCTTCGAGACCCTGTTCGTATCCACAAAGCAGCCAAAGCCGCACAGCCTTCAACACACGAGACATGGCAGAGGCAACGAATGCCGATCGCTGTTCCTGATCGTCGTACCTGCAGCCGCTTCTCAGTCTTCGCGCTTCGGCTCTTCCTGTCCGCGACCGCAGCCCAGAGCTTCAGGAACTCACTACGCAGCACCTCCTGTCGCGTTCACAACCAGCAACAAAAGCCCACGCATGAACGTCAGTAGCAGCTACCAATAGCCAGTATTGACACACGCACCTGGATGTTCTCCCAAGTGCCGTTGCCGCGCGCGAGCTCCGCCATGGCGTCCTCCATTTTCGCTCGAATTGTCTGCGCAATAATGACACGGTCCCGAAAGATCGCGCCTCTTGATATCGGGTACAGTGTACCATTTCCGAGGTGCGACTGCTGAAAAGCCGGCTGTTGTTGCCACGCATGACGCTCCATCATCGCGCTCTCCGGGCTTTGTTGGCTGGCGCTGGTCGACCGCAATTTGACGCCAGCGCGAAGCTTCGTGCTGCTCGACTGCAGGATGAGAGAGCTCACAGTCGCCAGCAACCAGCACCGCCACCGATCGACTAAACCCGCCGGCCGTGTGCAAAAAGCGACTCATTGGGAGGCTTGTCTGCCACGCAGTCGGCGTCCGTCAAACACGCGATCGTCTCGCTGTTCGCAAGTTGAAGCCCAATACAGAGGTATACTTGCGCACCGGGTACTGAGGAATAGTCGATCTGTCTGCCCTTCAATTGAAGCACCGCCCGACAAAAGCTGCACCAAAACCACTGGCTGGTGCTCACCTTAGAGGATGCTCTTCACAGTCTCCACTGTTGCTTGGGTTCATGCTGGTCTACCGAAGCATCACGAGGGCCTCGACGGCACGAAGGCGTCCTCGTACTGCGCCGACCACCAGACGTAGAAGCGCTCCCAGTCCACGAAGCCGCTCTTGTTCTCGTCCAGGCAGCGCGCGACCAGCAGCAGCTTCTTCGCCGAGAGCGAGATCCCGAGCTGCTGGGCGACCAGCACAAAGTCCGCATGCCGAACCTTCTCGCTCAGTCGGCCGCCGTTGGATCTCGCAGCGGCGCCGTGGAACTCCTCCCAGGCCGTGTCGCGCCGCACGATCTTGGTGAACTGTTTGAGCACCGTGTACGACAGTCGGTGGCTGATGCTCTTGAGGTTGAACCGCTCGCGGAACTTCTGCTTGTGGCGCGTCTCGAGCGCCGAGTACTGCGCCTCGATGACGTACGCGGGTACGTGGGGCTCCATCACCGCCGGCGCGGGGATCGTCGGGATGTTGATGCGCTCCGAGACGGCGAGCGCGGCGTTGCGCATCACCAGCGTCGTGCAGGCGCTCGAGATGCCGTCCGCCTTTAGAGCTCCCTGTCGTTCTTCATCACGCGTGAGAACGGACGTGGAGTTGGGATTGTTGTTGCTGTGGAACTTCCACTCGAGCTTCTGACTTGGCGCGTTTGCCGTCGAGGACTGGCCTTGCTGCAGTTGCTGCTGTTCAGAGTTCACGTCACTGCTGCTCACGAGCGCGCTCTGCTTGCGAAAGTTGGAGAAGCGCCGCGCCAGATGAGGTGACTGCATGGACATTGACGTGGCAGCGAGCGGTGGCGGCTGCGGGTGCCTCGAGGCCTCCGCCAAGTAGATCTTTGAGACCACGTCGCCATACATTTGAGCTCGCTGGCGCAAGATCTCCGGCGGAGGCGCTGCTACCGCTGCGGCTGGGCTGCGAGCTGAGAGCGGCCGCTTAGAGGAGGAGTTCTTGGCAAATGCTGAACTTGGTCGGGGAGAATGGTGTAAAATTGGCTCGGGGGCTTCCTGGGGCGCCGTCGCCTTTTTCTTCGTCGTCTGCTGCTGCACCTGCTTGGCCTCCATGAGTTTGCGGAACTCGAGCTGCTCGAACTCGATCTGCGCCATCAGAGCCTGCTGCTTGGCCTCTTGTTCGGCTTGTTGCTGCTGTCTGCGCTGCACCACTAGGTCGTGACGAGCCGTCTGCCTCTGGTGGACACTCGAGCGCGCCTCTGCTTTCTTGCGCTCGAGCTCCTCGAGCTTCTCTTCTTCCTCACAGAGGCGCGCCTCGACCTTGATTCGCTTGCGCCTGGCTTCATCTGCGAGTCGCTTCTTGTTGATTGCGACCGCCTCGTGCAATTTGCAAGACGCCGCCTGCTTCTCCTGCAGCTGCTGGAGACTGAGCTTGTCGAGGCTCGAGGGCGAGTGCTGCATCTTGTGGAAGAGCTTCAGGTAGTGAGCTAATGAACCGTTCTCTGCCTCTCCAATCTGCACTTCACCTGAATCATCTTTGTTGTTGGAACGACCACGAATCTTCTTCCAACCTGCATGGAGATCTCTCGTGACATCGGTCTCAAAGTCTGCATCATCATCGCCATCATCAAGCATCGTCGCACTGGACTCTTGAATAGCGCCTTCGAAGATGTTAAGCTGGGACCTGCAGATGTTGGGCAGCTCCTGCCGCAGCTCGTCCAGGCTCTGGAAGCTGCGCGGGTCCATGGCCACCATGCTTCTTCGGATGCTGGAGACCGAACACACGGTCGTGGCGCGTCTTTGCGGGTTATCGAGTGTGTGGAAAGTGTCGGCGGCTACGCGCCACTGCGTGAGGAAGAGGCACCAGCTCAGCGGCTGGATCTGGTCCAGGCGGAGCGCCAATAGATAACGCCACGGCTCTCTCATATGACTACTGCTGCTCTTGTAAGCGGGTGTCCGAGGATCACTGTATTGCTGTTGGTAGAGACCGCGTCGGAAGCTCGCGACGTGTCGCTTCAGCGCCTCTGGCAGCTTTGGGTCGCTCTGGGTCGCCCCCACGAGCACTGCTTCCCATACGAACGTCCCACTGCACACCTCGCGCGATACTAAGTTTGAGTCATTCCGCGACGCGGACACAGCATCCAGCGACAGCTGCCGGAAGAGGTCGACGAGGATCGCGAACGTCTCGCCCCCGAACGTGCCTCGGAGCTTCTCCGCGTTGATCCGCATGCAGCAGTACACCAGCACCTCGTTCCACGTCACGACGCTCTTATTGCCCTCATGGTCTTTGGCTTGGTCGTCGCGGTCGCTCTCGCGAGCAAAGTACTGGAAAATGGACGTGACCGACTGGTGACCGACCTCAGACGTGTCATCGTCGACGAGCAACGCCCACTGCACGTCCTTGTCACTAGAGAACGCTCGTGAGAGCACTGACTTGAGTACTCTGCCATCATTATTCCCATCCGCAAGAGCCTGGAAACTGCGCTGCACGCTCTGGATGCGCTCGACGTCCGCCGCGTCCATGGCGCCGAGCAGCTCGTCGCTGTAGAAATCGTCCTGTTCCGGAAACTGCGTCTGTCGTGGCACGAGGTAGAAGCCGACCAGGTGGCTCGCTGGGTCCGGCACGTCTTCTTCCTGTCCACTCATAGACGTTGGGAACTGCCAGACGAGCGGCAGGAATGCGCGACAGCCCCCACTGTAGTAGCTGCTCACATGCTCGTAGATTGCCGCGTAGTTGTTCACGACCGTGCTCTTGAGGAAGTCTCTCAAGCCACGTGCTGTCTGCGGACGACTGGATGCCACGCAGTCGGCCGCGTACTGGTCCTGGAATGCCTGCGGGATGGAGAACACGTGCACCCAGCCGACCGAGAAGCCGTTAGCGAGCTGCACGACGCTGTCCTGGTTCAGCAGGTTCTCGTACGCGACCTGGCAGATCAAGCGCGTCGCGGCGACTCGGATCGTCTTGTCGCTTGCCTGCAGGTCCTCGAACACGACGTCCAGTAGTCTGCACGTCGTCGCCGCCAGTATCGTGAGCGACGGTTTCTCCCGCAGCAGCGCGCCGACCGCGTTCTGCGATTCCTTGGACTCGCAGCATCTCGCGGAGAGCAGCGCGTACGCACCGAGCTTCTGGCGGACGTCATCACTCTCGAGAAGCACGCGCGCCTGCTGCTGCCAGGCAATAACAGCGCTGCTTGTTGTCGAGCTGCTCTCGCTACCGTGAGCGCTCATCTCTGTATCCTGTTCATCAGTGTGCATCGGGAGGAAAACGACCGAGCTGCCAGTGCACTGGGCTTAAAAATAGTCTGCGCGCACTGCTTCAACCTAAAGATCGTGTGTGTGTGTGTGTGCGGAAGCGTGTGAAGACATCCGGGAAGCTCGTTCCCTACCGACGTTGCACCACTGATCGAGCCTCTAGCCCTTCGAAGGTACGCTGGGCGACCCTCGCCTCGGATTGCGCCCACTGCTGCCTTCCAGATGCTCGACGCGGCGTCCCTATCTCGGTTCCACAGCCTGGAACAGGTCGTACACCTGACCAGCCCGTGACGCAAGATGCTGCCGCTTCTGTGCGGTCTTGGATCCGTGCAGCCTGTGCGGAACTCATCGACCAGGCACACGCTGTAGCCCGCCTCCCGAAACATCGTCCTAACGCCCTTGCCTTTGTCGGGCTCCTTGGACTTGCGGTGCTGATCTCTGAGCCCAATCCCCGATCGCGACTATCGTCTCGTTTCCGCTTCCGAGCAGCTTCTCGAATTGCTTCAGGAGACGAGCTTCCGCTATCTGGCGACGCATGTAGCCGCCCAGCTTCAGCTTCCGAAAGATGTACTCGTTGTAAAAGGTGCTCAGACGCCTGTTCAGCTCGTTCTTCTTCTCCACGTAGGCTTTGAAGCTGTTGAAGTCGGCCGTCTTCCTGTTGCAGGTGCTCAGCTCCGCCTCCTCCCAATCGACGACGCGCTTGCCGTCAATCCCCTCCATCTCGCGTACCTGCAAGTAGTCTCTGTGCTTCTTCATCGCCTTTGTCTCCTTGCGGCGCGTGTCCGGTGTGTATCGGAACGTTGTTTGTTGCTGGGTGTCTCCGTCGACGCAGTACAGCAGGTCACTCACGTTGGAGGCGATCGCGACGAGCTTCTTGTCTCTCAGCGGTTCGTAGTCGCCGACCTCGTCAACGTACGTCTCGTGATCTCCGTTCTTCGCTTGGATTACCCGCTTGCCGATCAGGTCCACCCGCTTCAGGAGAATGCTGCAGCCAACGCCATCCGTCACGATCTGATGGTCGAACGTGTAGCCGTGCCTGCGGAAGCACCTCATCTCAGTCTTGGAGAAGAAGTCCCAGGTGATGTCCTGGCGCTTCACGAGGTTGCCCTTCTCCGTGTAGTCACTCCGCTTACCGTGCTCCTCCGTGAAGCAGAGGTTGATGAGCGACGTCGTGTCGATGAGCACGTGCTTGGGCGCGACGTTGCTGCGCAGTGGACATACGTTCTTGACGCTCGTGCCGTGCGCCTCGACCGCTCTCGTCATTCGCACCATTCTGGCGGCTCTTCGTCTTCCTCCCGCTACGCATGGCGACGCCGACCAGTTCCTTCTTGTGCCACGACACGTTGACGTACCGCTCGACGAACTCGACGTAGTTCTGCTTGAGGTTGTTCTCGTACATGGTGGTGACGTCAGTTGAAAGGTAGTCGAGCACGGCGCTCAGGTGCCGGTAGCTGAGCGACTCCGATGCGTACGAGTTGTAGTGCCGCTCGGAGAACGCCGTTAGCGTCGTCTCGGCATGTGGCGATCTGCCGTGGGAGGGCTGCACGCAGAGCACCCTCCGAACTGTCTGCGGAGTGTGGACAGCTCGACGCCCTCCTCGTATGACAGTGAAGAAGGTACAGCTGGAGCAGGTGGATCCTGATGCCATTGGCCCGTAGCGCGGCGTCGGTTGGCTTCTCGACCACGACACCGTCCGCAGACGACGCTCTTGAGGCTCGCCTTAACGCAGTGCTGGTTTGGTTCGGAACTCTTGGCAGCCAAGACGCAGGTGGATCTGCAAGCGAGCGGATGCGTCCCGTACAGTACACGCTGGTGTCATTGACGACAACGTTGAGTG